>BRZM01002656.1:9559-26082 GCA_033238685.1 Lates japonicus | reverse complement strand
AGCAAAGAGATGGGAGGGTCCATGATGTTACACATGGGGATGGGTCTGACTTCAGGCACTAATGCAGCACACAAGACATTACCAGGAAAGCAATGGTTCATGGGTGATGTTTGATTTGATTTTTTTTCTACCTAGTAACTGAAGGACTACCAGCAGTAATGACGATGCCTTCAACACCAGCCTCGAGAAGCATGGTCGATTCCAGACCAGACAGGTAAAGTCAAACTGTTCCCTGATCCAACTTGAAACAGGTTGCACACATGAGCACCAACAGAAAAAATCCTCACTTTCGATTTCACAGCTTTACAGACCTGAAACTTAATAAGTTCCAAGTATATTGGGTAGAAGTTTACCTTAATTAAATACTTAAGTTTTACAGTGTAAGACTGTAATTTCCAAGTATGTGTTGTCAGACTAAAAACAAATTTAGACTGTGGAAAATAAGAGAAAAAAGTTATATAACCACCATCAAGCTTAAGAAAGATAATCAAAATTTCGCCTTGACAAGAAAATACTATTTTATTCCAGAGAATCTAGAGGTCTCTCAAGTTGCTCTAAGCATGATCGAGATGAATGCAATGCCGACAGCGCCTTCTGAAAAATGTTAGAATGACAAAAAGTTGACTAGGAATGAATTTTGTTGGGAAGCTTAGCTCGAAATGCAATACACTTTCTCCTTGAGATGTTACCTTGCTTGCTTTAATCATCACCCTGTGAGGCAGGCTGCTTCACAACAAATTGGTGTAAATGAAATAAAATAATGACATTGGTTTTGAGTGTTTACGTTGAGGACTGTCTGATATCTAGACGTTGAACATCGCAAGGTGCTGGTTTGATCGGCAGAAGTCGTGGGGCTGGCAATTGAACATAAACTCCGGTCAGTGGGCGACCTGTTTGTACCTCCTGAGCACCAAGAGAACAAACAAGAGGCATTAAAACAAATGGGAAAAAGACGGATGGTCCTAAACCAGACTACATCCATGACAAACTTCCACCAGTCAAGTATGAATAAATTTTCATCTTCACTCCTAATCCAACCCACTCTGTCCTTTGTCACTGCTCCCCACCGCTTTCTTTTGAATATGGAGGTCCTTCTTGTCTCATTTTACTAAGGACTGTATGTATTCTGCGCTCTTACCTTTGAGAGACATCAAAACAGGGCCCTGGTTTAAACAAGGTCGACCTTCATGATTCTCTATCTCTATAACGTACAATGCCAGCGTGGCATCGGGTTCTCTTCATTATAATGATAAAGAACGGGCTGACTTCTCCAGGCACCCTACTAGACAACAAGCCCGCAGGAAGGCTTTACAAAAGCCAAGCGCCAAGATTAACGTAGCTTTATGTTTATGCTTTTGAGAAGAGCCGAAAGCAGCAGATGTTCTACTCAGAGAGTGAAACTCATCAGCTCTACTTCCGACACCATCTATCTGAAATGCCTGTGATAATTTAATAACTTTAGCTTGCTGATTTTGTTTGCTGAGGGCATTTTGCAGGCTCATAAGAAGGATACATTTCAATACTGGTTTCCCGATAAAATAGTGTGTGATCTGCATTCGTTATAAACAGCAGTCAGTACAGCAATTAGGAACTTTTGTTTACAGGTAGCAACAGGAGATTAGCGGAATATTATTCTTTTGTCACTATGACTATAAAACGGCATCGAAATCAGGACAAAGGTACAAACCTCCTGTGGTATTAACAAAATTTTAGTAACACCATCCACAAAAGAAGCTTTGAGGTTGCAGAACCCTTTTCTATGCTCCTACCTATACAAAGTACATTGAACATAGATCAAGCTCCTTACAATGGCATGAATGATGAATACCTTGGGTAAGTAATTTTCTTTCTTTGCAGCATCAAATATTTGTTTGTTTGTTTGTGTCTATATAAGTTGCTGCCCAATGCTTGGTTGAAATTAATGTTACTAAAACCAAGCACGTTGCAGTCCGGGTAAACATTAAGCGAGTACCTCTGCTTGGCTGCTCTGTCTGAACTAAACTCACTGTCATTGGATTATTCATGCATCGTTTAGTTACCAGCTGATTAGTAACATCCAATGACAATTATACAGGACAGCTCTTATATATGAGGGTTTTATACATACAATTAGATACTCACTGACCTCTGCCTGCTGCCACAACTCCATCCAACTACGTCAGCTTCCTTTTTACGTAATTTAAGCTTTGATCTTTTTGTCCTTGCTTAAGTGCAATGTGCCTCCTCTGCCTAGTCTAACTATGTATCCATGTGAGGTGAAGTGTATGTTCCACGGCTGAAAACTAGAATGTAAAATGTAAAGCTAGATGTGCTTTGCTCTTCCCATGCAGCAGAAGTTGTATCCTTCAAAATCATATTTTTGATGTTTGCCTTTGTCTCTGGTGTCAGTTTCCAGCAGCCTGCTTTTCATCCCTGCTGTTTGTTTTCTTAATTTTTTCAGGTTTTGAATTATTTGTCAGAAAACAAGCCCCACCTGTGAGCATGGGCAACTTTTTGTCGAATTCACAGGCTCCTGTTCTCCAGCTGGCAGGAGTTGAAATGAAGGTTCAGTGTGTATTCCCTGCAGATGGTTAAATGCTACTTTCAGCTCGAAACACAACACCTTCTCAATCTCTGTCTCTATCCTGCTTATCCTCCTCCTTTCTCTCTCTTCAGCCTTTTTCCCTCTCTGTACTATATTCTTGTGCTTTTTCATCTTCTCTGCCATTTCTTCCTATCTTTTCCATCCTTTCCTTCATTTTTCTTCCTCTCTTACCCCCATCCTCTTCTTTTCTATCAGTTACCCCTTTCATCTTGCTCTCCTCCAACCTCTCTCTCTCTATCTCTCCCCTAACTCTGATCTTTTCTACCCTGTCTTCATCTCCCAATCATGTGTCTACCTTCATCCTTCTCACTCTGCTTCCTTTCCCTCCCTGTCTCTCCCTCCATCTCTCTCACACCCTCCTCCAATCACCACCTCATCCTCAGTCTCTCCATCTCTTGAGACTCAGCCTACTTGGCAGCATTGTATTTACTCAGCCCGTCGCTGGCTGCCTCTGTTTATTACCTATTCAGCGATGAGGCAGGAGAGACAGAGAGGAGCCAGCCCTTCGGAGGATTTTCCTCCCAACTCTCCCTGCTGCTGTCTGTCGCTGAATCTTAAAACGCTATGTTGGAAAATTGATTGTTTCAGGGGTATTTTTTTCTCTTTCATCTTTTTCAATTTATTCCATATTGAGCATCGACTCCTGCCTGTTACGTCAAACAAAGTTCGCATGACCTGTAGTTACAGGGAATGGGGGGTGGATCATGAAAATGGATCACCTGAGGCTCTGAACAGAGGATAAATTTCTCTTGTATCTTATCTGAATGAAATCCTGAGTTAAGCTGTAATGGATGATGTTAATTAATATGCTATCAGTTCTGGGAACATGGGAAATAAACTGTGTGCTTTATCCCTAAGCTGTTTATAAACTTCTTCAGCATTAAGGCAACATGCAGCACTGTTAACATCAACTTAATTAGATAACGGTTGTGCTGATCATCACCATGTTTGGGCCCAGATAAGAATCAGAGAAACAAATAAGCATGTGGCACACCATGTTAATTTGAAGATAGTGTTATAGGTAAGATAGATTGTTTGGAGCTTTCACGTTTTCCCATCACAAAAGCTGCTGCCCGGGCTTCAGCTCTTTCTGTAGAAAACCCAACATTTTCTTGGATCTCATAAGGCCCTCCTTTGTTCTTGTCCTCTCATTTGACTTTGTTTCCTTTACCTGCAGGCTGCCTCCCCCTTCACAATGCAATCGGATCCTGAAGTGTGCTCTGCCTGCCTCTCAAAGCTATCACAGTCTTTCACAATAGCCCGCGGCGTTCTTTTGATCAACCCAGAAGCTTGATCTGAACACCTCGAAGCGCTGCTTAAACCGCAGCAGGGGAGGAAGCGCGAGGTGAGAGGAGGTGAGGTGTAGCGGCGCTGAGTAGACGACAAGACTGCCAACGACGGCAGGGACTTCTGAAGAAGTCTGGGGACTTGTATCAGCTCAGGAGTAAGATTAAAACTGAATGATGACTTCAGTTAAATAGACTGCAGTTTTTCAATATTAAAACAATTAGCCAGTGGAGGATTGTTACAAATGACTTACCCGGGTACTCCAGCTTCCTCCTGCAGTCCGAAGAGATGCAGGTTAGATTAATTGGTGACTCAGTGTGAATGTGAGCTTGGATGGATGTGTGTCTCCGTATGTCAGCCCTGTGATAGACTGCTGATCTGTCCAGGGTGTACTCCACCTCTCGCCCAATGTCAGCTGGGATTGGCTCCAGCTCCCCTGCAACCCTCGAAGGATCATCAGTGTAGTTGATGGATGGATGGATGGATGGATGGATGGATTGTACCTCTGCTAATGACCACTCTGCAACATAGTAAGTACTTTTGGCTTCATGTAATATTCCTCTGATAATACTTCTGTGGCATTACTTATGTAAGAGTTTGAATGCAGAACATTTACTTATAATGAAATATATATTATTGTTGCACTGTTACCTTTACTTAAGGACAGGACTGACACACTGCAGAAAAAATAATCAGCTGAATATAAAATTGCCATGTAAACATATTTTCTGATTATTTAATTATGTTGAAATTTAATATGAACTTTATTTTGTTTTTCAAATAAATGCACCAACAATTAAGCAAACAATAGAAAAACAGCAACTCCCCATAAAATGTCATGATCACAACAAGCACAATAATAATATTCAAATTTGAATTACAGTATTGGAAAAAAATGACAGAAAGATAGTGTATAGAGTTGAACTCAGATGTCAAAACACAATACTAAATTTAATTAAAGTTGTTCTAAACAATGTATTTTCTTATTAACAATGGAAAAAGTTTATTGTGTCTGAAGTTAAATGTGTTGCTCATAGCAACAAAATGTAGATTTGTGTTTTGCCGCATTATTAAGTTGAATTATTTTGCTGCTGTATACCTTTGTAAGCATCAGATTTTACCATCTTGAGTTACTTAATGCTTGGACTTCCCATGAGAGAGGTGTGAATGATTGTATATATCAGTTGGCCAACAGCAGCCACTCAGAGTCAAACTTATGGACTTTGTCCTGGTGTCTGTGTGCAGATCACCTGGTACAGGGCACCAGAGGTGATGCTACATATTCCATTTAATGAGGCCAATGATGTGTGGTCTCTGGTCCTGGTAGCTGCTCAGCTGGATACTGGGTGCCTGCTCTATCCTGGGCAGATGGACTATGATGTACTGGACTGTGGAAATAGAACAGATTATTATTTCCACAGACAGCAGAGCAGCCAGCAGCGCTGCAGATTTAAGACACCAGAGGAGTTTATGTACAAGACTGGCTCTACACTCAGGATAGGAGACTCAGTGTCTTGATGACCTTGAGCAGGTAAACTGGAGACACCAGAGAGACCAGCATGTGTTAGGAGATGTGGTTAAGACAATGCTGCAGCTGGATGCAGACCTGTATCTCAAACCCCTGGAAATTTGCAGCATCCATCATTTACTCGCAGCCTCCCTCAGAGCTCACATTGTCACACCGGCATCATGGTCAGCTGGCTTTCTATAAACAGTCTAATTAAAAATCTTACATGAATAAGATCAGTATTTATTACATTACACCCCACAAACCTCTGATCACTCACAACATCATCCTCTGATTCTTCAAATCTCAGTGCTGCACTGGACATGAGTGATGTAGTGTAGTTTGTATCCTGTAGCATTTGAGTCAGACCTTTATTTGGGATTTTCTCTACCTGCTTAATCCTTTCCAGGGTTACGGGCGCTGGAGCCAGTCCCAGCATCCATTGTGTGGAGGGCAGAGAAACATCCTGCAGGTGGTGACTCCGCTGCAGAGCTACAGAGTGAGGCACACACTCACATTCATACCTATGGGCCATAAAGGCTACATTCACACCTCTGGACTCCAAGGTCAGCACTGGATAGCTTAGAAGACTTCTTACATCTGTCCATGACACAACCCTCACTGCTCACAGGGATTTCAAGAAGTATGTGTGCACAGAGTAAAAACTTCTGCTTTTTGCTTCTCTTGAACAGATTTGAAATTTTCTAAGGTGTCTGACCAATGAGAACATCGCAGCAGATATTATGTGAGGTTAGGTTTTGCTCCTGAGTGAGGTTAGTTTTGTTTCCCTTTTTTCCCACAGACACTAGAGTGACATTTTATGTCAGAGTTTTGAGATCACAACACCTTATAGACCTTCAAAAAGAAAATGGCTCAGGAGCTAGAGCATCTATATGGTAGCTCACTGCCATTGATGAGTGAATGAGAAGTATGTAAGATAAAAGCACTACGAGGTGCAATCAGAAAGTTCAGAGACTGTTCCTGTTGCAAACAGACAGAGTGAGTGTCACATCACACGATCAACATCAGGACCTGTGACATGTTTGTGACCACACGCAAGTACACATTCGTGATTTCACCATGGACATCAAATTCTGTGTCCTCTCATGTCAAGGATGATCAACAGTGATGAGAGTTGGATCTACAGATGTCACCCAGAGACCAAACAGCAGTGGAAGAGCCCGCAGTCTGCAGGACTGAAGAAGGCGCATCAGGTCAGGGACGCAATCAAGAGCATACTCGTCGTTTTCTCAGACATTTCTGGGGTTGAGCACAATGAATTCGTCGCCCAGAGTCAAACTGTCACTCAGAGTTCTACTGCACCGTTCTGAGGCATCTGAGGGAGAACATTCAGCACAAATGGCCTCAAGTGTGGTGCGATGGCAAATGGCTGCTGTATGACAAGACGCCCACTCACAGCAAGTCGAAAACGTGTGATTGGCTGCACCAACACAATCGTCACTCTTCTTGCTCTTCCCCAAAATGAAATTCAAGCTTAAGGGTTGCCATTTGGACACAGTGGAGGAGATCCAGAGCGAGTTGTAGATGATGCTTGATGACCTGACAGAAGAATAAAATAAAAATAAATAAAAATAAAGAATCTTTGAATTTGTTTTACCTCTTCCTAAAACTGGGATTTTGTTTCCAGCACTGCATGAAAACAATAGAGGAACTGTCATTAAGGAATATGCAACATACTGAAAGAATGAAGGTCTTGAAACTAGATTTTGACCCAGTGGAGCGTGTCAAGAAATGCCCTCAAGAAACACCTCAAAGCCATTTTCATGTCAGTTTATATGCTTTAGTGGTGCATTTTTCCAAATAAAGTTTCAATTAAATTACACCAACCAGCTGACACACAGAAAACTGGGAGCTTTCAGGTTCCCTGGAGGTCTCACGCCCTGGGGCGGATTTTCCCTGTTGATAATCCAGTCTTGTGCGGATAGAACATGCTAACGTCATCAAACCTGAATCTTTCTTAACGTTACGTGACAGCACTGACCACTGAACAACCTCACTGCTCCTTGAAGTAAAGTTGATCTGTAATTTCGGGGATTATACCAGTTTTTTCCTCCCATTGGACTCCATTAATAACGGAGGCTGAGACCCATCCAGGCAGCGTGATTTGAAATCCCCTTTCATGAAATGACTAAGAGGAGGCGTGGGAGGAGAATGCGATTGTAATTGGACACTTAATCACGGGAAGTGGTGTTTTTTACAGCCAGAACTGATAACCCTTGATAGAAGTGAGGGCTAGATGTAGTGGTGGAGGAGGAAGACTGTCTTTGATGACCCTGATGCAGCGGAACTGGTCATATTAGTTGAAGTACCTCTTTTGTAATCCGAAAAAAGGAAATAAGGAAAATTACAGCTAGGTTTTTGTTCCTCCCATTCCTCCCTCTCCCATACTCCCAGTCTCCCTCTCCTGCGTCTCACCTGCTCACATTTTCTGGCTACAACATGACATTTTTAGTAGTTAGCTCTGAGGCAGAAATCGCTGACCTCGGACAGTGAACCCTGTCATTACCACTGAGACTTTATCCTTTCTCTGTTCTGCCAGAGTACACGAGCAGAAAGCAAAAAGAGGGCAAAGAGTTGCTGGAAGGGCACAGACAGTCGAGCAGACAGGGTAGAAAATGACAAATGTGGAGCGCAGGAAAACAGGAAAATGGAGGGGAGTGTGGGTATAAAAGAAAAGATGCGAGGAGGGGAAGGAAATGAGAGGAAGTTAAGGGGTGATCGAGACAAAGAGGAAACGAGAAGTGAGCAGAGAGGAGGAGAGTGGGCAGAAAGAAAGGGAGAAAATTGAGATCATGAGATTAAGACAAAAGATGAAGAGAATGGACAGAGAGAGAGAGAGAGAGAGAGAACACCCGCCTACCCTCCTCTTCAGAATCGGAAATGGAGCGTACAGAGGAGACGGAATTCAAAGCCCCCCGCCAAACACGTCACAGCGGATCCATCTCATGTGCGTCGGACGAAGGTCGGCCTCATTTGTTCTCCGCAGAGACAAGAGGTCCTTCAAGTGTGACGAAAGAGATAGAAGGGGGGAGTACAGGAAGGATGAGGGATGACACCGTCAGGGATGGGAAACATGAAGGCTGATTCCATCTTGTGTGTTCTCTTCGACGGGGGGTGGGATAACATTTGACTGTCAAACAGGTGCTTCTCATGAATGTGTAATGGTGGTGCTGCATATGAAAAGACGGCCTTCATCAGTGAAAAATGACGTGGTTTGAGGGCATTCAGGGAAGACCTTGTACAGGTTCTTTCTCCCCAGGTCGCTCTTCAAGACAACTTTTGTGCGTCTGGAGGCCAAACTGACAGTGAAAACTTTTGAATTTGAATAATTCAAGCCCAAAAACTGTGTCCAAGGTGAGAAAATGACAAGGGTGTGGGGACTTTGAAGCTTTACAAAGTACGTGTGAGATTAAAAATGAGAGAAAAATGTTTTTCTTTTCTTTTCTTGCATTTCATTCTGCTCACATTCACAGCTGAGGCGTCAAAACTCCTGACCTAATGCAGCTTCAGCGCTGTCCCAAGTGGGTCTCTCTTCTTTTTAACTTCATGGTGAATGAGAAATATTAACACATTTTTTTGATCCCAGTATGAAGCCAGCCACAAATCACTGCACAAAAAGTTAAACAACCCACAGACTTCTCGTGCTAAAAAATGTGTAGATGATGCAATACAGAGATGAAATGGAGGAGCTCAACCTTAAAACAAAGGCAGCCTAAAATGGCCTCACTTAAACAGTGTGTCCTGTACATAAACTGTCTTAATACACAACTTTTGTAGTTGGTAAAGAAGTAAATCCTTATATTTAATGTCAACAGGAAATGTTACGATACATGCTCTGATGAATGCAGATTTATTTTTTCCCTGTGTTCCTGGAGCCGTTTCACCACCATCCACAATTAGTGTTAATTTCCTCCAGCTGTAAGCAGCTCCCCCATTTTCTTTGTGCAATCACATTCTGAGGGATCAGACCTTTTTCACGGCAGGAAAAGCACAGGTGGAGTTAATAACATCAACACCGACTCTGTTCCATTAAGTGTCCCAGTAAGCCATCCCATGCACAATTTCAGGACCTCCACTGAGTGGAACGCAGTCATCATTCATACACCTGTGCTTTTCCTGCTGTGAGGCATCAAAATGTCGTCTGTGAAAAAGGTAAAAACACGAGGACACGCTGTGTATTAGTATGTTGTATTGTTAGGCTTTGGAACTATTTGGCTCATTAGGACATTTGAACAGAACAGAGCCATTGTTAAGTCAAAATGTTTGCTGAGTTTAATTGGCAGTGGGTTTCTGAGTTGGGATTTGACTGATGCCTGTAGTTTCATCATTTTCAGTTAGTTTTTGAATATTCAGCCACTCGCTCAAGTTTGTCCCCAGCAAAGGTAAGATGACCACAGATGTGAGCGAGGCATTCGGGACTAACTGCTGTTTCATTTTAAAAGGGTCAGTTCCACCAAATCATAAAACCTGCCTCTTCATAAACAATGCTGTGGGTTACTCAGGACAATCCACAAAACCTCACTCTCAGCTATTTTAATTGGGAACTATTTTTAGCCAAAAGTAGAAAATAATGAGAACTGTCCACAGTGAACCCTGCCGATTCTTTAAAACAAGTAGGACACTGTTCCTCTCTTGGGGGATATTAGTTTGGGGGTTTTGAGGATGTGCTGTGTGTTTTTTTTTCACCTCCATTTCTGTGGCTGTGAATCAGCGTTGTTGCACATGCTTGCAGAGTGGCAGTAAGCGTGTCTCTCTTTTGTCTCTATGTCAGGAAAGGACAAACAGTAAAGAGCGAGGTATGAGTTTTCACTCCAGCTGCTGTATCTGCTGCTCGGTCCAGGACGTGTGAACAGGTCGGGTCAGCGGATGACGTGGACAGGAGAAAGGCCTCGGAGGGACGTCCTGTCCACTGAATAATCTATGACCAGCCTGTGACACAGGGACCAGACTACACCTCTGCAAATATTCCTTTACAAAACTTTGTCATATTTCTTGAATACCTCATGATTATTATTATTATATATCTCTTAATAAAATGTATCAGTAGATGCATGTCTTTGTAGCAACAAATTAGGTTTACAACAGTTCAGAATATTTATCAGGCACTCCCCAGTTATTGCTGCTATTGTTTTCACTTTATTTTACATCATACTGCCTGTATCATTTACCTCCCAAAGGTAAATGTAACCACATTATCTATGCACTGGAGAAACCCACTGTTCTAGTCAGTCTGCACTTTTGTTATCTGTTTTATTTTGAAAATACACAGTAGCAAAGAAACTGTTAATACTACTGTATGAATCAGATGCATTTCAGCTACTTACATGTACTGTAAGTTTTTGCCTGAGCAAAGAAGCAGAATACTACATCTCTCAGAACTTTTGTGCATTTGCATTCAACTTTGAAAAACTCAGATCTGAGTCAAAAGTGTAGCGGGAATATAATGGAAGTTTTTAATTTATCCTCCATGGTGATAGTATATTGAAACTCATATAAAGGAACAAACAATAAATTATAGTTTGATAGATTTTTGTTTCGTCTGTTATGGTTTATTTGTAGTGGTTGGATGTTAGTACATTTACTGGAGTACTGTAATAAGGTGAAATTTACATTTATTTGACATTTTATGGTACCTTATAGTTTACAATTCAGAAATATGATGATACTTTACCATACCTTTACATTTATCTGACAGCTAGTGACATAAAAGATTATGAATTTACATGATAAAACATGATAAGTACATGAAACAAGATGCACTGTTACACAGGAACTACAACTACAAACTAATAACAGTATGTAAAATAGTCCACCTATTTATCTAATATTCTAATATTTATAATACTTCACTCACAGGGAGCATTTTTCTGCCTTGTGTCCTTATAATACGTTTAAGTATGTTTTCCTAATGATATATATTTTTATTTTTCAATGCAGTATGTTTGATTCAAGTAAAGGATCTTAGTACTTGTCTTGTACTTTAAGGGTGTTAAAGGAACTGATGTTTCCAAGATTGACCTCTAGGTGGAGCTGTCAACCTTTAAGATCACATTCATTCCTCTATAGTGTATAAGTGTAGGCACCCCAGTTTAGCCAGTGAAGTGAAAAGTTTAATGTAAAGAGAATGAGATATTATCTGTTCTAAATCTACTACCTGCATACTGCGACTGCTGCATTCATAGAGACTTGATATGAGCACAAACTGCATGTGTTTGTTGTCCTGTATTAATTACAGATATTGGTTGCTTCAGTAGCTAACAGGGGCTCAGACTCTCTCTGTGGCCCCAGCTGCAGGCCATATTCTCTGGGCTCTCGCGGTTGGCAGAGGCCCTGAGGTTTAGAGGAGTAGCCTGGCCGCCTGGTGAGAGACTGAGGGCTATCATTACAAAGGAAGTATACACACACACACACACACACACACACACACAAACACACACAGTGTGTCAGTCAAAAGGCTGCCATACTCCTCATGGATGTCACACACACGCACCACTACTCTGATGTGAGTGTCTTTCTACCTTATGTTATCACATGCAATGCAGTCTCACCTCAGACACAGAGAATTCACATAACACACACACCAAAACATGCCATACTCAGTTTTATAGGTCTCACCACAGACAAGTTTGAAGCATATTTTCTTTCAAAACATCACTTCTTGTAGCGTGCAATTATGAAAGGTCATCATAACATTGTAGATGTAGTTGAACTCTCAGCATCAACAATTCGAATATTCTGGAGCGCCCCTCCACATCCATCCAACTTCACTTACACACACTGCCAAAGGTATTCAAATGAATTTCAGCCCTCAGCGCAGCAGAGAAGCCTGACCTTGCGTTGAGGTTGTTATGGCTGAGTAAATTTCCTCTTGTGTTTTCTTGGCAGGCAAACTCTGAGAAGTTTATTCTTTTAACATAGCGTATAGTTCATTTGGTGGATGTTTTTAACCAAGTCGCCCTGCTGTACTGTTAGTGCATGCATTTTTAGCATAGGTGGTCCCGCTAGTAATCCCTATGCCCATCATCCTGTACAGAAGCAGCTATGGTAGATAAGAGCAAAGCAAATACAGGTGGATGAGAAAGTGTTTCCCACATCACACAGAGGCAAAGTCTGTTATTAAAGAAAAAAACAACCTGTGGATCATCTTGCACTGTTATATTCCATCAGTCTGTAACATCTGATGCAAGCAAGCCATAATTTCCTTTTTTGATGTATTCACTGCACCTCTACTTGTTATTTATTCATGTCTTTCTTGTGTTTCCCACAGTAGTTTTCCCCATAATTTTCTCCCCTTTCTTTCTCTCAGTTGCGTAAAACACAGTAACTGCAGCCATCTTTGTACTGTTAGCTCAAAGCTAATGTCAAAATGCTAACATGCACAATAACAATGCTAACTGCTGGTATTTGGAGGGTACCATCTTAATTTTCAGTGTGTTAGCATGCTAACATTTGCAAATTGGCACATAATAACAGTATTTAGTTGTAAACCAAAGTATTGTACATGTTACACTGATAATGCTAGAAAAACTTGAGGAATGATTTCAGACGGATGCGTCTCAGTCCGGACGCTCTGGATGCGTCGTTACTACAGCAACCCATGCAGATAGGCTGGTGATGTCTTGACACACAAACCCAAACTGATCACTTGCAAGTAACAGTGTGGACAGTCTGTCCTGCAGATCTGATTTGAGAGACAAATCTGAGTTGCCTGCAGTCTGAACAAAGCCTCAGTGTTCTTATGCTTGTTTGTGTTCGTTCAGTTATTTTCTGCTTGTCTCTCCTTTTTAGATTCATCCACGCTGGTTAAAACCTGTTGCTGTATCTACTATAATTTACGATTTCTAATGTTTCCCAGAATGATGTTGTCCTTGGATTCTCAGACTGAACCTTCCTTCTCAAGGTTTTCTCTTATTTTTCCCCCATTTTTCTTTTCTTTTACCCATTTGACGCTATAGACATCACTGAATTTTTGTAGGCCGACGTGACAAGTCACCATATATCCCAGGAAAAAGAAAAAACCACGGAGACACTTTGCATGCAATGCAGTACTAAGGATTTTCCTGAGGGCTAGATGTAGGTAAATGATAGTAACCTTCCTATCAGTGCTTCACAATTCCACTAAACAGGAAATAGGAATTCAAAGGAGTACTAATAACAAAATGGTATGGTGTCTGGCCATAAATGCGCGTGATCACAAAACTGTTCTAACACGGATGCAGTTCGGTAAAAGCTTCCTCTCGTAATAAACTGACGCAGATAGATGCACTGTGCAATAATTCATCCTCTCCACTGAGCATGTCGCACCGTGCACCCAAGTATCTATGAAGTTGCATTCCCAGTTCTACACTGGTGAAAATGAAAGAGACCACCAGTGCTAAAGTGCCTCAATGCAGGCCGCCCTTTTTTCTTTGAACTCAGGGTTAATGGTGAATGTCTTCTGGGGCGTAGACGGGTGCTGAGCACAGGGACCTCAGCTGACCTGGCTGACCTGAGATACTCAGGAAAGACAGTGCGCCTGTTTGATCCATGTGAGAAATCTCCATAGGCATGAAAGAGCCTCTCCATCACCCAAGCACGGCACAATATTATGTGAAAGGGTACCTGAGGCCAGCTGCACTGAAGGCCACTCTAGAGAGTATTTTTACCGTGACTGTTGGCATTCAGATATCGTGCCACCTTTTTGGGCTGTAGGAATCTCTCCATTAAAACATGCGGATGAGCTTTAGGAAGAAACTTCTACTACAAAAATGGATTAGTGGTAAATAAAACCAAATTAGTATTTTATGAAGAAATGTTTTAGTCATATGTGAAATACTTTTTCTACCTGGGTGAAAAATACGCCTAGAGCAAATCTGAGGAAAACCCTCTGTTGTTTGCATTTTTCCGGAAGTGAGCAAATCCCCAGAGATTTTGAATAGGCGACTTTCAGCATTTATGCCTAGACTCTGGGCTCCACTGTTCCAGACTGGGAGGTGCCGATTATGCAAAATTATCCCACTAGCCAGCGCCCCGAGCCAAAAACAGGGTGATGACATCACGCATAGCGCGGCTAGAGCAGCCGCTTGGCGCAAGAGCTACAAAATACTCAGGAGCACGGCGTACATCCGTAGAAGAAGTCGCTATGAGACGGAGCACCGCTTCCGGCACAGTAGATAAAGATTTCACCGCTAGAGTATCTGCCGAAATGCCTTCCAGCAGCCACACACTGCAGCTCTACGCACACCTGCATCACCGCGGTGTGTGTGCTCAGGTATCTGCCTGGTAAGACTGTCCTCCGCAATGGTAAATCACAAAGTCTTGTAAGTAAGAAACCTTCAACTGGAGCCCGCTGGTGGAAAACATAGATTAGTGTTGGAAACAGGGACAGTCCTTTGCTTACGCCAGGATATGCCGGTGGGAAGCTGGCAGCACGACACCCATCCATACCAGTTATCGGCTACTTCCACCCCAGAAAAGGTCGAAAACCTGGCTTCAAATACCGATGATAGATGCAACTTTGCACAAAATAATGATTCCCGCCCAGCTGCTGCTGGCCCGCCAATTAGGTTTATGAATATCAGATGTGTCTGTTAGCCCAGTCAGCACTGTGTAAGAACTACCACCTGGATATTGTGTACAATTTGATAAATGCCGTCTATTGAATCAGTCCTGCTTTCCAAGGGATGCTGCCGATGGCCGCGAAGGACGGCCTCGAATGGCAGTTGAATTCCGCCTCAGTGATCATCGAAATGCCTAGCCAGAGCATCAGTTTTATATCCTTAGTATGAGCCATGTGCAACAGTTCAGCTGTAGCCAAATACAGTGTACATAGCGACATTGGTGTCTCCTTGTTTGATTCCAGCCAGAGACTCATGGGGCTGGTCTCTGGCGTGGCTGACTGGGAGCAAAATTCGTCGGACTTAGGATTGCCAAGTTTCAAGAAGCGCCCCTGGCTGGCGAATCAGATCCCAGACCTAGGGCTTCTGAGAAATTTGAAGTCTAGTACTGCTCTGGCAAGGGTGCTCTGAGTTTAAAAAGTAGGCCCACTACAGTTGTAAATTGTCTGTTCCCCGACCGTTCTGATAGAGATAATCGTGGTGTTCTGTAAATCATCTCGGAAAGGAATGTGGCCGTGGAGTTAAACTACAACTGGCTGCTGTAAACAGAAGAAACTCCGCGCAGCTAACCACAATGGGATTTAGAGTCACCGGCATCCAGCAAATTATGCCCAATCCTCTGGACACAGAGCAAATCTCCTACCATCCATCTTGATGCCTGACATGTGGCAGCCTGTCGACTGCGGCACCTGCCCGCCAGGGCCCGCTGTGTGTCCCCGGGAGCGCCAGCGACCTCAGTTCCCCGCGGACCGCACGGGTATTGCCGCAGGTCGCACGCAATCCAGAGTACTGAGCCGTGCCTGGCTAAGCCAGCGACAGCGCGACAGCCAGGCATCGGCGTTTGAGCTCCTATAGGATTTGAGCAGAAAGAATTGTGGACTGAATTAATTTATTGCTTGTCTCGCGCCTCAGGCAATGGCCTCTGGACTTCCAGTGTTATTCTTTATGTTATACAGGTGTGCTTATATACATATAATGCCCCGGGTTTGTTGCTCCAGCGCCAGCACTTACTCTGCCAAATACCGGGTGAGAGGGAGATGATGTCTAGATCGCGCACTGAATTGGCCTTTTGCAAGGCACTTCCCTATAATACCTACCCAAGAGAACTACATAGCTGAAGGCAAGTGAGAAGAAGGCCATGGTGATGCTGATATGAATCATATCCTAGCAAAGTATGTTGTCCATACCAAAGACAGCCTTGAGTACCAAAAAGACAGGGTGTAAAGCAACGCTCAAATGGAGATAGCGGCCTTTTCAAAGGCTTAGTATTGAACTGAACAAAAAGCCAGGAAGGCGTGGTGGTGGAAATAAAAAGGAGCTTAAAAAGAGAAGTCTATACCCTAATACGTTCTCATCTCCCCACACCCTGACCAATTGTCGGTCGTCCATTTTAAAAGTAAAACATCTGTCAGACATATTTCCAGTTCTGCCGAGAGGTGCAGGGAGGGGTTCTGATGCCGTCTGATAATCCACAAGTGTCGCATCTGTTTATACTGATGTGCAAGGGCGAATTGAACGAAGCAAACAT
>BRZM01002655.1:0-26995 GCA_033238685.1 Lates japonicus | reverse complement strand
CAGATGAACTCAATTCCCTCTTCAACGACACCATCCATCAGGTTCCAAAAGTCCTCATTACCTCCGCTCGGTTATGTTTTCACCTGTGTCTGATTGTTTGTTTGTTTGTTTATTTGTAATCAGGATTATGCAAAAAAGTACAGTATCGATTTATACCAGACTTGGTGGAAGGATGGGGCATGGATCAGGGAAGAACCCAATAAAATCTGGTGCTGATCTAGATAAAGGGGCAGATCCAGGATTTTTTTTTTCTTCTTTTTTTTTTAACGTTGTGACAGAAGGCACAAGAACTAGACAGATTTGTAGGATTAGAGGTATGTGCTCTAGTGAGTGCCATTCTAGTTTGAACTTATTTTAAATAGGATGGTGTTTAACACTATTAATGACATAAAAGCTTATTTATTACTATATATATTTTCATACAATTGACCTGTCAGCGTTATCTCAGATTACATACGTGCTACTACCATCACTTAAAGTAGCAGAAGATTACAAAAATTATTAATTAATCTTTTTATTTCAACAGTGATATTTCCCCGTCTATCAATTTATATCTGTTACTATGAGGTAACAATTTTAATAATTGTTGTTGCTGTCTATTTCAAACATAATCTATATTTGGATATATTTTAAATATCTCATTGTCATTTTTAGTTTTTTTGTTTTTTCCCTCATATTAATCAAGATAATTCCATAATCTGTCATACCTGCAAACACAGCAGAAGTACCCCTTGTTGGGAAATACTGCTACAAGCTACCAGACTTAGACTCATTAGGCAGCAACATTTGTGATTTATTACCTTGCAGGAAGTTGTTTCTCCTCTATCAGACTGACTGATATTACAAATTTCCACGCAGGAACACATTTTAAGATAAATTTGAGCTTCTATATATAACAAAGCAGGTTTATCTTAAAAAGTCAAAGTCAAAAACAGCTCTTACTGTCATCCTTCTTTAATCGGGGTTAGATTCAGACCAGGTTCCTTGGCAGCAACACTAACCCCTGGCTATTTATCATCAAGTATCAGTTAGACGTTTGGCACTGGTTATCCCTCTGTTTTGGTGATTGTTGTTGTGTTGTACAAACACTTGAACCACAGTAATAGGCCGGGACGGTCTGTTTGAAAAAAACCCCTTTGATGTGATGAGGCATATGTCCCCACTGACATAAAAAATGCAAAATGAATATTAGTTTTCTTCTTTTTTTCCAGTTATGTTTCTTTGCTATTAAATAGGCGTAACGGAGCATTTACTCCACGACATGATGTATCACTGTACTGGAACTGCTAAATCAAGAGTGTGAAAAACATGATCTCAGCTGTCTCGTTCCAGACCTTCTGTCCACAGCAGGGTCAGGTGGGAACAAACAGTTCCTTGCAGGGCGCGGATGTTGCTGGGAAATCTCGTTCAACCCCGTCAACACCTCAGCTTATTGTGAGGGACAGGTACGCCTTCAGGAAGAAGGTGTTCACATATCCACTGAGCTCACAAACTGATGTCATTCACACCAGGTTTTCGTGTTAAATATTGGAAATTGGAGGGGGAAAAAAACAATGAGTTCTTACTCCCTTATAATAAATAAATGTGCTCACTGTTTATGGGATTAGGATTTTACAGTATTGGTTCGTGTGTCTTTGCTGTTTTGGCTGCACAGCTGTCTGCTCCAAGCTGACTGCTAGTGATGGAAGACTGTTGTGTCACAGAGGAAAAGACCGAGTCGTGGACAAATTTAGATCAAAGTCATAAACATCCCTCTTTATTTTCCTTGGTCAGATTTCTGTGTAAAATAACAAAACTCAATCATTCCTAAGTCTATGCTTGCTGTGACATCACAGTGTCTAAAATAGGAGTTAACATGACTGAAATGAGCTGTTGTTCACCATGTTGACCCAAACGCTGGGCTATTGACCGTGGCAGCTCTTGCAAAACCATAGAGAGCTGAAGTCACAATGTCATATCCGGGGTAGGCTCTTTTTCCACTGGTTTCTGTAACTCTTTGTAGTCTCCCATTCAGACTTTTTATGCCTCCACCCCCGGCGGCAGTCGTTGGCTTATGTTTTCAGGTTGTCCATCCCATTTGAAAGTGATACTCCAGGCTCGCCTTTAAGAAAGGTCTTCAAATTTGGTCATAACTCAAGAATTAACTCCCTTATATTATGAGAAAACTTCATGCAAATGTCTAATAGGATAAAATGATTAAATGATGACCTTTTATATCCAAAAGGTCAAAGATCAACTTCACTGTGACATAATGTTCATTGCACCATGTGACGAAAGCTCTATCAGTCCTCTGTACTCCTCTGTAAACATAGTCTCTAGTGAAGACAGCAGGTTTCTCACTGAATAGTTATAGTGATCATTTTTGCCAAACCATTTTGCCAAAAATATACTGTTGAGAAAGGTTCTGTTCCATTAGTGTAGTTACAAATGTCAACTCTACTTCAAGAAGTCCCCAAATAATTTGTGTTTGTGATTGGGAGCAGTTTGTCATCTCTGTTTTTAACCTACAATCTCATGTGTGTGTGTGTCTGTGCGTGACTGAGTGACTGTTGATCTGCTGGCTGGAGCATCAATGCAGCATCTGGAAGAAAAAAAGACAAGTGTGTGGAAAAAGAAAACAGTCCGAGACAGTGTGCAGGTGTAGAAACCAGAGAGGACCATAAGTCCTCTGAGGACCTCGGCTCATGTGGACGGAGCAGTCTGATTTAAGCCTGTAAATAGCAGACAGTAGTAATTGGTAGTAGTTGTAATTGGACTGTTAATCATCATCAAGAGGTTCCACCCAAATCCTTTAAGTTAATACTTTTGTTGTCACAGCCACAATATGAAGCTTTTACTCAACTTTCTGTAAATTTTCTCAGCATTTGTTCTACTCTTGCAATATTAATGATTTTCTTTTGACTGTACGCTTTTATTTATGGCTCTGTGTTCTTGTTGCTATGACACTGAATGATGGCACATATGTTGCTCTTAGTTAAAAATGCTTTTATGGGGATTTTTTTTTTTTTAATCCTTTGGTCTTTTTTGAGAAACAATGGTGGGTCCCCCCCCCCCCTTTTTTTTCTTTTTCTGTCACCTACTATTGTTGTCCACAGCAATTTAGCAGCTTAGTGCTCTAGGCATAACCATTTTCATTTGGGCTTTCAAGTGTGAAATGTGAAATGGGTACTTTACAGCAGTAGGAAATATGAGTAGATATAAGCCAGTCCGCAGATGACCAAACATTGTTCAGTGATCTGTGTAGAAATTTGCATAGAGATGATAACAGATGAGGAGCCATACCTATTGTCTTGAATGTTGGTTTTTTTCTTTTCTTTTCTTATTGCTGACCATTTTCTAAGGCGTATCTGAAAAATTACACATTTCCTGCCCTCTAGGTAGTTATGAGTTACTGGTCATTTCACTGTGGTATGAAAATAGACCTGTGGAGGCTAGAAACCTGGACAACATAATATAGTCTGTTTTTAGAGCTTTTTTTATACTGCAGCTGGCAACAAGGATTTATTTGAAAACTCAGTCTTGGCGATGTGTAGTAAAGGCAAATGATAACCAAACATGGATGTCAAGGAAAGGATAATGTGAGTTTGGTACTTTTTTGCTTATAAAAAAAGGCTGGTGTTTGTCTGTAACACTGGACTTTACTCGAATGCATTTTCAAAGAATTTTTTCCAAATCCTTCCCAGCTTGCAACTTCATTATGATGCATCAGTGTAACTGAAAAATGTTCACTGTAATCTATCTCTAAACTTTTCATAGCATGCTGAAATTAATGAATAGCTGTGGCTGCCTGTAGGCAGGACATCAATCTAGAAACTTGGACAATTAGTTGTTGAGTGAAATCTAAATGGCTCTCACTCAGTGGGCTAAAACAAGTAGTTTGGTCACTTAAAACAGCAGGAAAAATTAATATTAATCGTGTACATTCAGGGTTGGACTAAAGGTGCTGTACACTACAGGGTGTTTAACTGTGTTGGAAGTGCCCATACAGCTTAGCTGACAAGTTTATTCAACAAACTACAGTGATGTAGCCAAGGCTGGATAATCAAGGCACCTTTAGACTATGCAGAAACTACATACTGCTTATTGCATATCACGCTGTGCAAGATGGGTCTAATAAAATCTTTGTCTCAATCTGTGTTAGACTGTAGGTTCTCAGTTTGAGCCATGACAGATTGTGTGATGAATCTATGATGAGTTATAGAGCAACAATGTAAATAGAAAAACATAGAGAGCAGAGGTACGTCATCAGCTCTTCATCTATCTGTGCTCTGCTCCTATGTTTTGAAAATGCACCCCTTCTTCTTTGCCAGTCACATAAACCTGTTTTCCCTTCGCCTCCATCAGTGATAACACATTCCAAAATTTCTGACACTGTTTGACTTTTGTCTTTTGTCCTGTTCAGAGTTACACAGTGTAAAAGGCCCTTTAGTTTAACATATATAACACAGATTAATCTTTTATTTACAGGACAAAGGGAGGTTAAAAGACTACAGATGAGGAGCAGACAGTTCACTTCTGTCAGTCACATCATGCTCCTCTGTCTTCCTCCTGGGACAGGCTGCTTTTCTGGGCCTCAAAATGATAATAAAACCTGTGGGGCTGTCTGTAAAACACTGTCAAAGATCATATGAAAATGACAAGCAGTGGTTACTACAGCAACACTGGCTTTTTTTTACGTGGTGTTATTGGTTTCTTTCTTCTTCTTTCTTTCTTTCTTTAAAAAAAAAAAAAAAAAAATATCTTGGTATGCTTGCACTATCCTGAAACTTTGTGGACTTGTGTGGTTCTAGCTCTAAGTCAGTGTGATACTACTATAAAACAGTGAGCTATGTGAAACTTGTAAGGAATCTTCTTAAAGTATTTTTTCATCACTTCCATTATTTATTATTCTTACAAAAGTAAAGCATTTTTACCATATCTGTATGCATCCACAAAGCCTTTACATAATAAGTATCAAAATAAAAAGTGTACATTCATTCATTTATGATTGTCAGTCCTTCATCCACCCATGCTCTTTTCAAGGTATTATTTGGAGGTCACTGCACCCAACCAAGGAAGAGCTCAGCATGTATCCCCCAGTAAAACTATTACTTTTTGTGTCTTTGTTTCTAGCTGTGGAGATGCTGGTACAGGCAGATTTTGTTCCCTTTGAACAGAACCAGGCTACCTGTTTCCAGTGTTTACGCTAAGCTAAGCTAATCAGCTGCTGGCTCCACCTTCATATTTAGTGTTACCAATCTTCTCATCTTACTCAGCAAGAAAACAAAACAAGCTAACACAAAAAACGCTGAAATGTTTCCAGATTTTCCAGAAACTCTTTTCATGAGCCCTTTTAATGTGAGTCCAGGTCTTCCCAATTTAAAACATTTTGTTTGAACTCTTATCCATCAGGAATGAAAGGACATTTATTTTTCCAGCTGATCAATACCAATAGTCTTTCCAACATAGTGACAAACGATTTGATGTCTCTTGGGTTGCTGTTCAGAGGGAGCATGAAGGAAGGAGCCTGAATCAAGCAGAGAGAAGATTTTGTGTGTCTGTTTCTGTTTCTCTATCTGCCCTGCTGTGTTTCAACACTAGGTTTGTTTTGCTTGGCCGTTCCGTCAAGCTATTTCTCATCATATCTGTGGTCGACAGTGATAATGTTTTAGATACATGGTGCTGTGAGGAGGAAACCGCCGCTTACCAAGCAATTTAAAGCAGAAATAACATTCTGGGCTCAACAGAAGAGGATGTTTTAAATCATCTGTGAATACTGTACTCCCTGTAAAGAATCTCTTGATCTCTCCACTTAACATTTTCTTTTCTGACCTCCATGTTTTCTTTTTCCTTGTCTATTTTTCTCCGCTTGCTTAAAAATCTTAAAGGATATTTAACAATGGCACGTTCCTCATCGTGTTCACCTCCTTCTGGCTGGATGAACTCTTTGTCCTGATGGGCTCTGTGATTACTTGGTGGAAGGGATCAGAGGGAACCCTTATATTATCCAAAGGTTGTGCCCAAACTAATCTTAACCTTTGATGGTTTTACAGGTTAGAATTACAAAAGATTCATGTAAATGAGGGAAGATGTCTGTAAGTCAGGAGTTAGAGTAGGTTGTTCACCAGGGTTAGTGGTTTAATCCCCTGTCCTTGGCCAAATTCAGGCCAACACCTTGCATGATAGCTTGCTGCCATCGGTGTGTAAGTGTGCACAGGTGAATGAAAGGCAAATTGAAGTGCTTTGGATAGAAAGGATGTATAAATGCAGCCATTTACCATTACAATTAGTTGTATCACAGCACTCTGATCATGGTAAAACGGGTTATTCAACCACATTTTTATTTATTATTTTATTTATCGTGGCCTTACTGAAGTGTAAAAAGTACATCTTTAGAGTTGCTGGTTAGCAGATTTTGTTACCTTTGGGCAGAGCCAAGGCAGCCATGCTAAGTGGCTGCTGGTGGTAGCTTGCTATTTAGCATACAGACATGAGAGTGGTATCAATTTTCTCGTCTAACTCTCAAAACTGTCAAATTGTTCCTTTTGAATCTTTTGAAAATAAGACTCAATAATAGAGTAAATACATTGAAATTGATACATTTTGCAGTTTGCTATGTATCTGAAGGGATAGCAGATGTTTCACAGTAAGGTCCTGTGGACTGGGATTTAGCTTTGTGGTATAAAATGACCCCCCCCCCCCCCCCCCCCAATCACCCATTTTAAATAAGGTCTTGGGTGCAACAACAACACTTGAATGAAGCATCCATCTTTGTGTTTGGTTTTTAATAGCTCAGAGGGCCCTCTGTTCTCCTTAGGAAGCAATGAGCTCCTCAGCCAACTGCTGATCTTAGCAATGCTGATATTTTTTGGTTTCCAGCCAATTGTAAGAATTGTTTCTGACAGACATATGGAAACCAGATGGTCCTTTGCCCAAACAAATCTTCCGAGGCTTTAACCAGGGTGTGTAATCAAGAGATTGTGGCTTACACACCGACCTGTCAACTGAAGATAAACAACCCAGCCTTGTACGTTGTATCATAGTGTAATACAATGCATCTATGCGTGTTTGTCTGTGTAATATAGACCTCTGTGTGTCCTTCATGCTGCGGTTGTTGTGGATCTTTCTCCGTTGTTTGTTGACATGCTCACTTTTCTCTATGTGCATCATGCGTCAGTGGAAGCTGCCCACACACGTCCATCTACTGGGAGTATAACGCAGTGTTGAAGCAAAATGTAAACGTACGTGCACCTGTGTGTGTGTGTGTGTGTGTGTGTGTGTGTGTCTGGGTCTGGTGTGTGCAGAGTCGGCCAGGTGGATTAAGGAATGTTATGGAAAATTAAAAAGGCCTGTGAGGGAGAAGGGCCAGTTGGGGTGACTGTGGCATTTGGATGTGGGGGCAGTTTTTCCAATCTGTCCACCGGTTCGCCTGCTGGTCACCTGCTCACAATTAGACCTGGATGTCTTTGCTCCTCTCTCCTTCTATGGCCTCGCAATCACTGTCCAGACAGGGCCTCTCTCACACATGTCAAGGACTGGAAGCAAAGCACTCAAGTAAAGCACAGAAATACACTTTTATGTTACTACTTAATTTAGCTTTATGGATTTACTATCAGTCATGCTGTGTTTCAAAGATATCCAAAAAATAATAATCTAACTCATACGGTATCTACATTGCGGAAGACTGACTTGGATTTGTGTCACAAATTTGATTACTTCTGACTTTTACTCCTTTTACAAAATCAAAATTTGCAACTTTTAACATCAGTGACTTGTGATTTCTCTTTAACATTAACCTTATGACATTGAATGACTTATATCTCCCCTGAGCTCAGGAATATGTGACAATGTGCAGCAAATGAACATTTTCCTGCCAACAGATATACTTCAGTGGATCTAATTCAGTGACCCGGCAAGTCATATTGGGTTCTTACTTGATATAATTTTCAGCAAATGATACTTCAAGAGCAACAAATGGCACATTTGTCAGGAACTATTTTCAGATGCAGATCAATACAAATTGGGGTTTCTAGTGGTTATTAATGGCTGTAGGGTGGTGAATGTGGGATTGACTCAAAAGATGCTCTGGTGCTTGTGTTCATTGCATTAGGGAATACCCAGTGCAACAATGTGATTTACTGCTATGTTTTTAAGCTCACAGACAATACTTGTTGTTAGGATGCATTCATTGTTTGTCTTGGTCTGTGCATGGGATTGGTTGTTATTAGTGATCGTTTTCCAAACTTAGTGTTTCTTTGTATGGCCATTAAAATTTGTAAACAACATAGTCCTCTAAGCATAATTCTCCAACAGACAGAAGTTTTCCAGCTGGATAAAACCATGTGCCCCTACAGATGGAACTGTTTGGGTGAACGTTTTTTCTTCTGTCAAATGTCTTATTTCATGCACAACACATTTTTCATCATAGATTGGTTACTACACAACAGGTAAAGTTTGAAGTCTGTTGCAAGTTTGCCCTAAAAAGACTTACTGTAGCCTAAGAATTTGTCTTTATGTATCCAGCTTGAAGTGAAAAGTCAGATAACAAAGACAAAACTATTCTTTTAAACTGCAGACTGTTGCATGGTTTTGAGTTGTTTGTGTTTGGCTTGCTTGCTCAGCCTCGCATAGAGTGGACAAACAACACCCACTTTATGATACCGTTATGATAAAAGACTTTGAGTTGTTGGAAAGAGTCCAACATCAGAAACAGGGTCTAGAGTTCAGCCCAACTGTCTGGCAAACGCTCCAGCAGGTACTACCTGAGGCTGGCTGTTTCAAATCCTCTTTTCAGTGGCTGGAAACTATTTTAATGGGAAACACAGGGATGGATAATAAAAAAATAAAAAAAAGAGTTAAGAGCTAGAACTTCCCTCCTCTCCAGGCCCAATTAGATGTTGGCCTGTTTCTGTCAGGAATCTTTCAGCAGTTTTTCAGGGAATCGTAGTTTATAACACCAGCAGCACATCTCCTCTCCTCAGTGAAAAGAATATGATCCCCAGAGAGAAACAGAGAATTAAAAAAAAAACAAAAAAAACAAAAAAAAAACCTCCCAGCTCACCATCGACACTTGTGTTTCATCTGACATGCCAGTCATAATACCCCATTTGGTAATGAAGTGAGGTATTATGTAATAATTGCTCCTGGTAAATTGCTGGATAATGTGCTCATTTGTATCAAATTAAACGCAATCAGGCATTAGCATGGTCATTACAGACCTGGCCCCAACAGCTGCCGTGGAGAATATCTCCCACATGCGGCACATGATGTCAGGTTATCTGTAGTTCACTGCAGCCCATTGTACTTCCAGTTACTGTGGGAGCCTTTCAGGTGTTTATTCATTCACTTTTCTGCTCTGTGCTGGAAGTGGTCGTGCACGTTTAGGTGAGGTCAGGGTTTGTTCCGTGAATCTCTGATGGTTTTCACTTGTGTTTCCTCCTTCTTGACAATGGATAAAACCTGTGGTTGTGATTACATTCGTAAACTACTTTCGGAAAACAAAACACTCAAGACAAACAATAAGAACATGAATTACATGTGTAGTAGAAACTTGTACTTCGACTAATTCACTTGAACTACTTGTTTTGGTGGCAGTTGTTGCCTACTTGTGCATCAGCAGCACTTGGGTTTGTGTTACATTGATGTCCGATCCAAGTCATATTTCCTCTCTTTTCTTACAGTAAATGTGAATAGAAATTTTTGGTTTTGTTTTTGACTTTTTTTTTTTTTTTTTTCTTAGCTTCTGCTAAGATATTCCACTCAAAACTTGGATATTTAGTGACCTTAATGGTAACATACCTGTAGCTTTGACAACAAAATACTGTAAAGCTGACAAAACAGTTTTTCTGTGATGGATTACATCTCAAGAAAACTGCAAGTTTGCTTTTTATAGCAAAGTGTAACCAATGGCTTCCTAGAAGTTAGGAAAATCAATTTAAAAAACCTTATAGTGTGCTTTGGAAAATGGAAAGTAAAACATACTTCATGTGATTTGCAGTTAATGGGCCAAACCATTGAGATGTAATTAGTTTCTATCGACCAAAGAATTAATTATAACTTAAGTATCATTGCCCTCAGCTCTGGTTTTTGCACTGCATTAGGGAGGATAGCTTGAATATTTAGTCTTAATCCTTTAAAGTTCTTTTGGAGGATGTTAAAATCACTTGGGAGTCAGCAAAGCATCTCTAAACCCTGGATGCCTGCCCTCAGTGTACAACAGTCTGTAATCTCACACCACCATGTACATGAAGCTGCGGGGTGGTGTTGATAAGTTACGACTGCATGCTAAATATTTTCCAAAGTGTGTTCCTTTGTGTTAATGCCAATTCCTCTCCAGCTGGTATTGTTTGTAATCCTCCCCTGCAGAGCAGAAAATCTGCTCTCTGTGAGTCCGTGTGAATGAGAGTGGAGTGCTTTTGTCATTAAGGGAGATTGAAAACATAATAAACAACCACAGACCACTGGCTCATGAGTCTCCCTGGCAGTGGTGGGACGTCCCTCTGCACCAGGAATGCTGCTTGCTTCAAGCAACGTTTTTGCTCTACTGGCACATCGTCAGCTGTCCTTTTAGAGCCACTTCACATGCAGCTCCTGAGGAGTGTTTTAACTTCAGACAATATGCAGCAGCGTCTGCTCTGATTGGATTCATCACATCCAGACCTCAGTCTGCATGAGTTTTAGAGGGTGATTGTGAGCAAATCCCACTTTCTTCCTAGATAATATGTTGAGTGTCATACAACCTGGATCTTCTTTTTGTAGTTTTGTAGTTTCATTCCTATTGGTGGATTAAGGGGTACATGCACACACAGCGGCCTGCAGCAGTGCCATGGTTTTTGTGGCCTCTGTTTTTGTAAAGTTTGTATAAATGCTGGAATTCTAATTGTTTTTTATGTACTAAATAAGGAGGTAAACCAGAAATTATAGATCCACCCCCTACATCCAGAGTGTCAGACTGTCTTCTGGTTTCCTCTTTAGATACAAGCATCAGATATCAAAACTCTGTTATACTCTCTGCAATCTGTCAACTGAGCTCATACTGTATACCCACTCATGACTCATATAATATTTTTATAATAATTAATCATAATGTTGCGCCTTAATTGGATCTGTAAATAAGCATCTGTAATGAATGTTGCTGAAATTGCAATGAACAATACAATTATTACGGTCAATTTCTATAATGACGGTACCAAGTTTCAGTTTTTTCTGGGTTGACGTTATGTTTGGGTGTAGCGTACTAGCAGAAAAAACAGACACTAGAACGCAGTTTCTCATGAACCTCCATTTAAGGGGGGCTGAAGTAATTTGGAGGATTAAAAAAAATTACCAATAAGAAACTCTATTTCTGTCGTTACCACTTCTGTTTCACTTTTCTCTAACTACTGTTTTCTTTGGCTTAAACAATCCCATTCTTTCTGTCTCTTCTTCTCTCGTCCCCTCAATCCATCATTTTATAAATTTTGTGTACTAGTACATGAAGCGGTAACCAGCTCTGCTGCTGTGCCAACCTTCCACTGTTTGACAACAAGACAAATAGGTGAAACCCCACAGAGACACCTGTTGAGAGTTATGTGTATCTCCTGTGAGGTCAAACAAGGACTGCTGTGTGTCCATACAGTGCCTCTTACATCATCATCTGTCACATGTGAATTTACTCTGGTTCATATCCAACTAGATCCTTCAGTGGAAGAGCCCTTTTTTTTCTCTACATCAGTCTGGATTGTTTTAACAGATAAATGAAGGGATAGAAAAATCATTCACTGTAAACTGTGGCCTTCGTATTCTGTTCGCTAAGTGTGAAATTATGTGATGATGTGATGTGGGGTGGGTGATTATTTTCCACAGTCCAGAGCACTGGACTGGAGCACTGCATGCAGTTTGCTTTCACCTACTGAGCTGGGCTGCACTAAATATGCCCAAATCTCCTGTCCTCGTCCGTTCTGTCTTCCAGGATCCTGTCTTGGTTTGATCCTGTGGTTTATTTGTCTTAATCACCCAGAGGAACAAAGACGGCGCCCGAGACCAAAGTAGGCTTTAGTACAATCATATCGCCCAGCCAGGAAAACAAACTCACTTCAGTCAGAGGCTGTGCCTCCTTCTTTTCTGTTGTGTCCGTCTTCCTCTCTCCTAGATGGTTGAACCTTTTTTCTAATAATTAATTTTCCCGTCGTTGAGTGACGGACCTTACGCTATTTCAAGATGGCTTTACACTAGCTTAGCATGGGGAGATGTGTTTCTGAAACTGAAAGAAAACATTAAAAATACATTCAACTAATATTTTACCACCACAAGAATGCACGTCATCCAAATTTTTTTCTGTGGTGAGATGTCAGATACTGTAGCTGCTGTACTAATGTCTCACAGTGTTTGTTTTATTTCTTGAGACAAAAATGCAGCATCAACTTTTCACAATAACATGAACAATGAGGTGCAGGTTAGGAATGAAGCGTGCAGACGTGCACTGTGTACAAACGCATCTAAACAGTTTATCCGTCGGCTTATGAAGGCTTCCTGTGTTTGCTCTACTTTGTGCACACTGACCCACTCTGCAGGACTCATGTATAGTACAAGGCTGCCCTCTGATAGTCTGCCAATGTTCCACCATTAAACACTATTTCATGAATTTGTCTTACCTTTAAAACTAAATATGATGCTGGGTTTTTACTTGATAGAAGGCAGAGGTGAGTGGTTTTCAGTGTGTCGGGGCCTGAAAATGACTTTTGCATGGTGTGCATCTGCTATGTGATTTTAGTCATAAATGTATTGCGTAAAGTACCACTGTTTAAACTATTGTGAAGGATGCACCCTGTTCTCTGTTTGACTAGTCTGTGTTTTGTATTTGGATGCTTAATGGAGTAGTGGAATCATGAGAATGTAGTCCATATATATATATATATGGCATATATATATATATATATATATATATATATATATATATATATATATATATATATATATATATATATATATATATATATATATATATATATATATATATATATATATATATATATATATATATATATATATATATATATATATATATATATATATATATATATATATATATATATATATATATATATATATATTACTCTACCATCTTATTTTATATATATAAAATAAAGATGGTAGAGTGATTGTGTGAGTGATTGTGATCACACCTCACTGAGCCTGAAGTTAAGAAACAGAAAACAAATATTTTTATCCTTTATCCTGAGTAAACATTGGGTCCTGTTAAAGACTACAACATTGATACCACTCTCATCTTTGTTCAATATGAAGCAGCAACACTGACATATAAAGCAGATATAGCGAAATCAGAATTTTCTATCTACACATCCAGCACATATGAAGCAACATTAATATCCATTTGAACCGCCTTTACTCAAGTATTACTCATGGTCGCCACTAACCCTCTGGAGAAAATATTTAGCTATGTTTGTTAGCTAGTTGCTATGTCTGTCTGGGTGCTGCTCATGTGGTGTACACAGGGTTTATCTCAGGTTTTTTTTTTTTTTTTCTCTAAACTGCTGCCTGCTGCGCCTGAAAACGATTTCTGGCGAGAACGGTGAAGTTGCCAACTATGAGCTGAGTCACGCTTTAATGCTCTGTAGAGCCGAGGAGAGCTTGTAGAGTTGGCTGATACTTCTCTGTGGGTTCATCACTATGAGCGACCTCTTCCACATGCAAGCAGTGTCATGATTCACTGTTGGTATTAAAAGTATTCATTATAGCCACTTTCATAGACATTTTTGTAAACGGAGTGAGGGCATGTGTACAGAGGTCAATCTGCATCTACAGGACATTTGTATTGCAGGATATTTAAAACCATAGGGAATAAAATAACATTTCAGTAGCAGAGAAGAAAGTATATAAAAAAAGTGAGACTTTTATGATGCTGACATCGGTGTTTTGTGTTTTTTTTCGTTGCCGTATCAGAGCCAGATTCTTACTTTATGCCTGTGGATTTGTCTGGTATTCTATCTGCTGTCAGCTCTAAGCTGCAGGCCTGATCCTCCCATGTAATGTGGCTATTTATCTTTCAGATGGAGGATCCATCCCAGCAAGCGCACTCCCATACACAAGGTATGCATGCTTCCACAGGCACAGTGAATATGTGCACATATACACACTCAAAAAGGCACACAAAATGAGAACCACATTGAGCCTTTGGTCACACTCCTCTGCGCTCTCAGACAAATTTAGAGTGGATGAATTATATTCGTCTTTTCTCTGTCCTCTAGTTCCTCTAAATTCCTCTGCTTCATCATCCCCTCGTCACTGTTGTCCCCCATGGCTTTCCAGAAAAAAAAAAAGACTTACTGATTGCCACATGGCAGTTGGCAATAACACTAGCCTGTCTGTCAAACGCCATCATATTGTGGTTGATCGATTCATTTTCACAGAGGACTTTTACTGGTCCTGGCCTGTGGTGTAAATGTGAACATTTTGAACATACCGATCAAGAATTGACTATTTTATGTAGGTTTTTCACTTTTCAAAAATCTTTAGCAGATGTGGGAAGACACACACATGTTATTCACCTGTTTTTCTTGTATGTGTGCGTGTGTATGTGTGTGGGAGTACGTGAAGTTTTAACGCTGTGTAGTTCTTGAGCAACAACCACAACAACTGTTACAGTAATCAGCAATGAAGTCATGCTCAGGGTGGATCCAGGTACTGCTGCGATTTTGAAATTTATGACTTAATATTATTATCAGCAACATGACAGAATGATCTGAGAGACTGCTGTTGTGTACACATACAGAAAGTGTGTGTGTGTGAGTGCACTGTACTGTATGCGTAAGTGAAGCTTTGACCTCTGAGAAACTGTGAATATTTTGGGTGAATATTCCATACATCATATTTTCCACTTTGCTGTAGAATGCAGAGCGGAGCCCGATGATCTGGCAGGAAAATCAGACTTAAAGAACTGCCATACATCCTGACAGGCATATAATAAAATTACAAAAATGGAGCAGGGTCAGAAGTCGGAGGCATTCTTTCAATAAATGTATCGGTATAGAGGTATAATATAGGAACATGGTGAAGTGGTGATGACAAAAAAGTCTGGTTTCCATGGTGTGGCATGAAGTTGAGTATGAAAAGTATGAATATGTGTCTTTTAATGTCTGCAACATTTTCAGCCTCGAACTGCTCTGACCTGGTATGGAACACTGTAACTCAATAAGGCACTCCATTCATGGCATCAGCAGATCGGAAAAAGTGAGTGGAAAAAATCTAAATTATTGTCTTTTTCCATACTCAAAATCACAACCAGTCCAAGTGAGGAAACTTGCACACTTGACTGAGCTGTGAAAGACCCTTTTGCTCTTGGCCACAGCAGTAAACGTTTTCCAATGGCCTGCACCTACTGGAAGGAAGACCTCGAGGAGGATAAAAAAAAAAAAGAAAAAGTAATGATCTGAAAATTTCAACTTATTGGGAGGCTTTCGCTGAGTGTTTTTCCACCTGAGTAAAGGTGATTCCTCTTCAGGGAGTGTGGTGGCTAATAGCCTGTGGATGAGAGGGAGCAAATCCTACTATTTCTCTCAGTATCATCGACCTCATGGAAACTGATGTACACAGGCTAATGTGTGAGTGTGTTTTTGGTACCAATCCCTGACACAGTTTTCCGGCTGCGTGGCGCATGTTGGCAGGTGGGGCTGATGATGTGTTGAAAAGCAATAAAATGAAGAAAAGGAATGACAAATCTGTGATGACAAAAGCAGAGCGGGGACAGCATGCCTGACCCATTCTCCTCTGTCCTCTGCATCCTTCACAAACCCTGAGGGAAGAAAGAGGAGCCGCGAAAGGAATATGGTTGCAAAAAGAGAAGGAAAGATTAGGGGTAAGAAAAGGGGGATGACACTTTGATTAATGACAAACAAAGAGAGACAGGTTTGAATGATTTCCAAAAAAAAAACAACAGCTTTTTCATGGCATGATAAATCATTTTTTAAAACGGACATGACAAGAACTGTAGAATTGAAATGTTTTAGGACTTTATACGTTTCAGTACAGAAATGCCAAACTAGGTTTGAAGTAATTTAAAGACAGTGACTTAAGTCCAAGGTATCTGCATCAAGATTGTTTATGTTAAAGAGAAAAGATCAAAATATCTACTCTCTTACCTCCTTGCCACCAGATTTATTATCAAAGTTTTAGTTTTTGTCAAAAACATTTGTCAGCACATTGTTGTTAGATTTATTTATTTTTTGGTAAATATGTATATATCAGTATAGGCTGCACTAATCCAGTGTGGTTCAGGCTATAGTAAGAGGTTAAAAGAAAAAAGAAAAGAAATGGCAAAGACTTATAAAGCTCTGCACTCAAAAAGAAAAAAGTCATGTATCTAAATCCAAAAAGTCTTGCAGCTTTGTCACACGGTGAAATGTGATTTTCATACAAGTATAGCATCTTTCAAATTATTCTTGTGACAGAAGTTAGTTTTATGCTTTACCTGTAGTACACACCTGGTGGACAGATACATAGGAAAATGAAATCATGTGAAAAAAAAGGTTGAATTCCTGTGCACTGTCACTGCTGAGTTTATTAGGGACGCAACATATTGGTCGTGGCCCTTCGTCAGGCATCTGTCTTGACAGTGTTCGGGGATTCAAGTTTGTCTTTAACAAACTAAAATAGGCTGTCACAATGTTCTGACCGAGTGATTGATCATTTGGCTGTAGAGGAGGGCCAAAAGGCAAGAGGCAGAAGACTGGAAGACTGTTATACACTTTCCGCAAATGGTCCAAACTACACAAGAGAGCATTCTTTCTAAATCTGTTAATAATTGATTTTGGATTTCAAAATGGACAAACGGCAATAAAATTCTGTTCATTAGCGGGGAAATCAAAGTGGACTTTTGGCCGGTGAAAATGTTACTTCCTGCCACAAGACACACGCGGGGACATGTCCCAAAAGAAACAAAATTTAACCACATTGAAAGACAGACACCAGTCAAAGGCCTTCAGTGTCACACCTGGTAGGTCAGTCAGAGAGTTAGAGCCCATTTAGGTCTACTGGTTGATTTTGCTATTGAGACAAACCAGACTGCATTCTACAAGAAGAGAAAGTGGGATGAAAGGAGAAAGAGGAATAGGAGGGGGCAGTGCAGGAAAGTGACAGCGGGGGTGACAAGGTGAGGGTGGGTGGTAGAGATGGAGAGGGGAAAAAAACGGCGAGTGGGAGGAGGAGGAGGAGGAAGAGGTGAGAGTTGGGAAACACTGGACTAAATTACTTAATATCAAACAACTATAATAGCACTCACTCACTGATGGAGCAGTTTTAACACTTATTAATATAATGTTGATAATTTATCAGTCACAGGGGCCATTTTATTGCAGAAACCAGTACTGATGCTTCACACTAACAATGTATCAAATGACAGTTTGACAACAACAGGACAGAGTGAAAGAGTGATGGACCTACAGAGAATCATCACCCAAATCCTTCGCTTTAGTCATGAGTTTCAGCTTCTTGTTTAGCTGTTCAGTCCTTAGATTTACTGTGCTGCACAAGGCAGCTGTTTTCAGCAGAAAAAGCTCTGAAATTCCTCTGTACGACACCTGCTCAACACAAAACAGCAGATAGACATCATTTGCAACCAGCTGGTGCACATCGTGGGGGATCTAGCAGTTATAGAGACAGATAATTCCCTCAGGAGTTGATAAACAGAGCTAAGAGATGGCGATTATTGGAATCTGCATGAATCCTAATGTTACTCTGCAACTGCTACTGGATGCATAAATGTGCAACTGTTTGCTTAACAAGTTTGATATGTTAGTGCTGTGTTCCAGCTCGATTCTGCTGCCCCCAAGTGGCTAAAAAACAAACAAAAAAATGAACAAAAACTATGTATAAAACATATTTTGCTGTTTAATACTTCTGTACTTTTACATAAATAGAATTTTGAATGCAGGAGGTTTACTTGTAATTTATTACTTTTACATTAATGCACTGATCTGAGTACAACTTCCACCAGTGGAAAAAAAAAGGATAGTGGGTCATCAATGTGGTTGTCTCTATCTGCCATGTTTCCCCTCAGTGTTATTGTGACTTCATAGACAAACAATCCCATCAGCAAAACAGGATAAGTCAAATTGGTTACACCCCAAGCTCTTTTATCATTTTCACTGTGTGCAGTCTATGATTCATCTGTGTTTAATGGGTTCTGGCGTGATGAGGGCCGGGGTTCCACTACATCAATCTGTTCAGGGACTTCCTCGGGAGACACACCTCCTCTGGCACGCAGCATCATTTCCTGTCTCGTGTGATGACATGTGGGATATAATCAGCTGCATTGTAGGGTGGAGATGTTGGAGCACAGACACTAACACGCATGCACGTGTCAGCAGACGTGCGAGCCCTGCACAAGTACACACACACACACACACACATCTTGTCCTTGAGGCCCAGTTCTGGCGGAGAGTCTTGGCTGACCAGGATTTAAACTGGCTCGAGGAGACACACAACCGTTTACAGACAAACAGATGTAAAAGCTGAACTCGATGGCTGTAAACAATGATATATTGTGAGTTTGACTTCAAAGAAAGTTCATGATGCAACTCTGTCATCATGCGTTTGCGATGCACCAGAACGTCTTGTCCGAATATGCGACACAAGGCTGAAAATGGCATGTTATTATCAGCTGGTCTGCGATGCATGTGATGTCAGTGTGTTTTCTGACATTGGCAGAAAATATATTTATGGATAGGTTGATGAGACACATTGTTTCCATGGAATATAATGGCTGCATTTTGGATACACACGGCTTATATGACTAGTCCAATTGCTCTTCAAATTATCTTGATTGAAGTGTGTGTCTGTGTTTATATCACACTGTGGAGACTCAGACCTGGAGGCCCACTCATGCTATGGAGTCCTGCCTCTGCTGTGTGGCCAAAAGTTGTTACTCCCAAATTAAAGAGTCTCTTTCAGGGATTAGAATTGGTTTCAGGGTTGGGGTCAGGTTCAGGTTTGGGTTTAGATTGAGGAAATGTTGCAGTCAATGGAGAGTCAGTAGAATATTTTATGACACTGAGATGTATATTAACTGTCTATTTTTTAATGTAACAGTAACTTCTGCTTTGTCATCAGCATCACCCGTTTTTTCATCTCTATGTGAAAATGAGTCTTTGTTATGTCTTATCCTGTTTTAAATCATGTAAAGATACCTGGTTATTGATATGCCTGGATGATTATAACATTATCATGTTTCTATGCACCTGTGAGTGTCTTTGATTCCTGTGGTAAACAGGCATCCCATCTCTATACTGACCTGCATGATCTATGTCCAGTGTCAACATTCAGTGCCAGTGCAGGAAGTAGTGGCACGCCCTTTATGTAGCCAGGCGGAAACAGAATTTATTTTGTTATTTCTGACAATTTCATTAACCATAACCATGAACTTCCTGGACCTTAACCTTTTATAATACACTGTCCCACCACCTGGGGCTCTTGGCCTTGGTTGCTCTTCTTCAGGTGTGTTTTGGTCTGTGCTGGACTCAGTCTTCACAAAACCTTGGCAAATTATACATTGTCTGAAAGTTCTAAGCCTCCTACTTCTGAGTAGAGCATTTTAGGATCCCCATATGACTGCAACAGCTGTCGCCATAGAATTGGTTCAGACTGGTGGCTATGGCTCTGATTTCTGCCATGTTTGTGCCTCTTTTACTGTAGTTGAGTATTTCCTCTACTCATTCTGACTTTTTAGTTGTAAAATTTAAAGAGTTATTTTTCATAGCTGTAATCAAAACACTAAAGAACACTAACCTTTTTACTTTGGGTATATTTTTGGGGGGGCTTGAGCACAAACATGAGGTTGTCAGGCAACAGGTTAACCAAGTGACCTAACCCGTAACTGTACTTTAACAATATTGTACTTGCCATAACCACAATATCACCCTAATGTTGTGTGGCTCTAATGTTGAAAATGGGAATTGTAAAAACATTGGCACTAGGTGAGAAAAAACATGACTGAGCATAATCCAGGCTTTTGCAGAATTACCAAATATTAGTGTTTTGTGTAGTTGGCGCCCAGAGGATTAGAAACCTGGATACTATGAGAGCCATATACACATAGATGTGAATAACCACACTTCTAACATCATATCCTGATTATGCATGTAAATATAAAACTCACTGTGAGAGACACTAAGGAAAGGAGAGAGAGAGGGGGGAAAGGAATGAATAAATGTGTCAAAAGGTCTCTTCAGATGGAAAGCAGGATTGATGGGGGCACACCCGACATAGCTATGCAGAGTGAGAGAGAAAAAAAAAAAGAAAAAAAAGGTTGATGAGGGCGGGAAGCTTGGAGAAAACTCTCTCTCCTTTTCCAGAGAAAGAGAGTGTGAGATGGAGAGTGAAAGAAAAGGAGAGATGGGGGGAGGGGGGGGAAATAGAAGAGTGGGTGTGTCTGACTGTGTCTGTCTCCTCCCTCCATTATTGAGGTATAGATGGTGCAGGAACAGCTTTCTGCATCCAGAAGTTCAGTCCAGTGAGCTGCACTAGTCCTGAGAGCCACCAGCTCAGAGAAGTAGTCCAGCCACTCCACAAACATCCAGTCTCAACTCCTGCAGCTGCAGCACACACTACACTCAACCAGATTTATTCAAACAGCACTTCGTATTCTCTGTGCCTGTGTCGTTGTGAGATCAGATCACAGTAACTTGTTGCACCTGAGACTCTGAGCCGGCCGCAGCAGAGATGATGAGGATGCAGCAGCACTCGCGCAGCTTTCTGGTCCTTCTCCTCATGGTCTTCATCGCTGGGATAGTTCTGTCTGGTCCCGTGACTCCCCGCAGGAGCAGAGGTTGGTGATACCCACATTCGTGTTGTTGTCTTGTACTGAGATATCCACATCAGGAATCATTATTGATCGTGTGAAGTGATGCATTCGCTGCGTGGACCATTGCTCGGTCATCATGGTCTTCTCTGCTTGTGGATGTCCTCAGTCAGTCCATGCAAGTTTAAGTGAGCAATTTGTTAGCCCTGTGATGCACATCTGTACTTTCTGCCAAATCCATGCAGGGATAGGCTTGGATAGATAATATGTCATAGTTTGTAAGATAGATATTTGTTTCAAGGATAAATGACAAGAGTAAGTATTTTGAGTGATGGACGCAATTTAATACATCTTATTTCTAACATCATGAAGAACATTGGATGTGACTCGCTTGCAAAAAAAAAAAAGTTTTTAGCAGTTTCTGGTTTGCAGAAATTTCCAAACGCACAAGATGAACAAAAGTGGATGAAATATTCAAATGAGTAAAGTTAATAGGCTTCTTATTAGATGCAACCCTGATGACCACATTTGGCTTTAATGTAGCTCAACCCGTGTTTTCCACAGATTTTCTTTCTGTGTCCAGAAAACAAAGCCAGCTTTGCCTTATTGTTGTGGTGCACAAACATCTGCAGTACCACAAGTACAGTGAAACTGGAGGCTGTCAAATTTTGATTATAGTTGTTAAATATGAAGTTATTCATACATTCTGTGGCTTGAGGTTGTTGAAACTGTTTTGCTCCTGAGCTGAATCAATAAAGGCAAAACAAATTGTCTCTCCAAAACAAGGCACTCAACTAGATTCAAAAGGGGATTTGAAAGGATCCACATAATAAGTGACTTCTGATTCAGTAAAATGCCGTTAAACCCCAACTTAAAGAGGAAAATGAGCTTTCCTCTCTTGAGCCACCTGTCAGACTTTCAAACTGCCTTGATTAGAAACCGTGAGCACTGTTTTTACTATCCCTGCGGTTTGGTTCAGCATTGTCCCTGAAATGAGGAGAGCAGGCAGACTCAGTTGCTGCTCACAGGTTTTAATATAAAGTGTCTCCAGGTGTGGGGGGTGGGGGTGGGGTGGGGGGTAGGGGTCAGGGGTTAGGCTTGTAGACAACCTAATGGGATGGTTTTCCTGGAATTGTGCCCGCAGAGCAGACACTCTGAGTTTATAAGTTGGTTAATTATATTCATTCATTACTTCAGGCAAAAGATTTTTATTGTTTCATTTGTTTCAAATATATCACAGCTCTCATTAACGGATTCTTGTCAAACCACCTGAAGATAGCCTTTAAAATTAAACACACGCTGTGCAGTTAGCTGGTGTAAATCATATGTCCAAATGTTCCTGAAATATCAGTAAAAACATGGAGGTTATCAAATCATATTTGCATTATATAAAACTTTGACATACCAACTTACTTAGGTTTTTATGAATAGTTTTCACAGCACCTTACCCACTCATGCAGTGTTTTCTTCTCCAACATGCCATAAAGGGACCCATAAAACAGACTCATTTCAATAAGTAGATTATAGTGTGTTCAGTCTGATTAGGATTCTCACGACATTCTTGGAAAACAGCAAATTTTCCATAAACGTTTTCCATATTGTCTCATTATTCCACTGCTGTGTCAGTACACGCACACACACACACACACACACACACACACACACACACACACACACACACACACACACACACACACACACACACACACACACACACACACGCAGACACACTGAATTCTGCTTTCCATCTCTGAGTCTAGTCTTCGCAGCCATGCTCTATTTTGTTAGTTAAATGTAGACGTCCTTTGAAGACTTTGATGGTAGTAAAAATGATTTGAGTTGAGCAGACTGGAGTCAGTATAAAGAGGTAAGCACGGTGGAGACGGCTGCTTCCAGTGCGTAACTTGTTGGCTGAACTTGGCTTGCAGACAATCTCAGTGTGCAGCTTTGGGAGCCAGATGAAAGGGGCTATGTGTGTTTTTGCTTTGGGAGGAGAGTAAAATGTCCGTATCTCTGTTCCTCTTGGATCAAGCCCATGGTTTTCAAATGAAACATGCCATGCAAAAAGTGCCTGTTTGCTTTTTTTGTGTCATAGATATGATAGCATAATACACTGGTGTCAGAGCCGACAGGTGCTTCCCAAGGCTTTTAATGTGTTTGTGCTCTAAAACAGTTTTTCAGCGCTTAAAACTAAGCCACATAAATATATATGAGACAATCTGAATGAGCTGAATCTCTTGTAATGCAAGAAATGATCTGCCACTAACTCACTTCAGGACAATACATGTCCTGGAAACTAGAGCTGAGCCAGACAGAACATGGCCTCTTGTCATGTACACATTAATAAGAGAGAAATATGAAAGGAAAGCGGAAAGTAGAGGAGATTAGGGGACAAGACGGATGCATTCAAAGCACTTTAGGAATTTGAGAGAGGATCAGATTGATGGAAAGATGGCTGCCGACACATATAGGGTGGCAGAGATTGAGTGAAGGAGGAGAAGGATGGGATGGAGCAGTGCCACAGGGGAAGGGAAAACAGCTGCTGCTTTGCTGAATCTGTCAGGGGGGATATATAGTGTGAGACCAGAGAGACCTGCACGGAAGCAGCCAAGGCAGGAGAGAAAATGTGGGAGTGCAATCCCAGGCACGGCTCTTTCCCACTGGGCTGTAAGGTGAGGCCCCTTCTGAGCCATGAGATGTGATTGTTCCAGAGGAGGATGGGATCAAAGAGGCTCCTGGTGGATTACAGTAGATATTCAGAGGGCTGAGTTACCCCCGTTCTTGCAGGCTTAGGCTATCCCCATTAGAGCCAATATAGGTCAGTTCAGCTGTCGTTTGCTCACCATCTAAATTATTTCAGACCCTCACTGCACAGGTTGGCATGAGGCTCAGGGAGATTTTCACACTTCATTGCCTTAAATGAAGGTGACTATTTTACCAAGGGCCATAAAACATCTGTCTCTGTCTTTGTGCTGCAGGAAGCCAAGACTCCTCTGCATCTCTCCTCTTCCAGGACAGAAACCTGAGAGGCTGAAATACTGTATGCCAGAGCTGCATAAAATCACTCAGAGACTCAGGGCACCGTGCACACAAAAGCATGATATTATGTGTGTATGCAAATGTGGTGGGAAGGGTGTCTACGGTCAGTTTAATAGATTCTATAGATATGTATGTTTGCGACACATGGGGGTTGTTGAGCAATATATTGCACTAATATAAAGGGATTTACAGTCTGTAGAGCTCAGCTGTGATGTTCAGCTGCTCAAGACAAACTGACATGACTTCATTACTCTTTGTCACTTCCATCCACCAAAACTACCAGATTTAATTTCAACAAAGAGCAGAAAAATTCTTTTCCATTGCATATTGTGAAAACAAAATAAGCCTGGCAAGCCTACGCCAAGTTTTTATTTTTATTTTTTTATTTTTTGAGGTTTTGCTTCAAATATTTATAGTTCATTAGTTCACACATCAGCCTTGACGGAAAAGTCCTGAGATGATCTCAGTGTATTTATTCTCAGAGTGTTTATTCCAATACTGTCCTACTCCTCATCTGAACCAAGAGAGGAGAGAGACAGTGGATAATGGGAGAGCTGCCGATGGTGGAAGTCTGTGGTTTGATAGTATCAGACAGTAAATCATGGTGTGTTGATGCCAAAACTGCACATACTGTACAGATGAATGTTTATTTTCAAACACTAAACACACATAAAAATATCATGTTGCACTGCCATTGAAAGTGAAGGGAGTGTGTTATGCTGACAACCCCATTAACCTAGCCCCTTTCATGGAGGAACATCCATCACTGCTGATGATCCAAGATAGCTGCTCTGCTTAGCCAAGGCTGAGTTTCCAGTTTCTGGGTGTTTCTCTCTTTCAGGCCAGCATGATTACATCGTCTGGCTATTTGTCCAAAACAGGATGAATACAACAGTGAAATGTTTATTGAACGATGTGGCATTGTTTATTGCATAATCTGACGTGTTTATTGGCTGACTCCCAGCATTATGATGGATTTGCGTGTGCAGTAATCGTTAATGAATTGGCTGCGTTCTCTGCATGATAGACTGTTTATGTCATGATGTCAGATTTACAGTATAATTTATAATCGATTGTTACCCCCATCGTAAGTGGCAATGTTTTTGTGAAACTGTCTCCAGAATCTGTCACCAGCTCTCCACATCACACAGATGAACTTTATTAAAACACTGATTTATTGCTGACTATATCATGGCATTGTAGCATTTTTTCTGCTGCTCTAAATGTTTTCCCATGATAGATTGGTTGTTAACATGGATGCATTATGAGACAATGGGCCCCTCGGCACACACATGTAAAAGGCGCCCTGTACCTTGTATATGATGTCAAGACCCCAGATGCAAACAGACACACAAGGACTACAAACTGTTTTGTCTCTTTATGGCTGTTTTCATCACTGGTTTAAGCTCCTGTGTGGTCGTTTTAAGTCTGTTTTGTGGGCATTTTGTGTCTCTTAATACTCGTTTTATATCTCTGTGGTCATTATGTTTCTCCGTGTGGTTACTCTGGGTGTCTTTGTGGTAGTTTTATGTGACTCAGTAGATGCTGTGCTTCTCTTTGTGCACATTTTGCACCTCCTTTTGCTTTCTGTTTTGTGCCCCTTTGTAGTTGTTTTGTGTCTCTTAATAGTCGTTGCATTGACTTCCCAACAAGAGATCTTAAGTCACTTCAAACAGAGATTCTGTTCTGCCTCGTAGACCTGTTCAGTCATCCATCCACGTCTAGTAAGGGTAAGATTGTGGATTTAATTATACTTCAGTTACATGTCTTTTGGTGAGGTTTTAAATCTTCAGTGATTTCATGTGTTTGACAGGTTCAGAGTCACAAGCGGAGCTGCCCTCAAGAGGAATTACAGTTCAAATAGTCTGTCATTATTTTCTTCACGTTTCATGCGCACAAACACACACAACAGCTAGCTTAATGTCATTTTCCTTTGTACTGTAGTTGATTGATTACCAGGACTGTGACTGGATCCATTCCTAAAGTGTTATTCATTTTACTCTGGAAATACTGATAAGTCTTAACAGTCCCTAAGTGGTGTGTGGGCCAAATGGCCGGGCTGTTGTGGGACCGAGCCAGTGTTTGCTTGTACTGGAGTTTGAAACATGCTGCCAAAGGTTTCCTAATGTTACATATACTCTGAGCCACTCTCCCTTGGAGCCAACCTCACTCGTGTTTTATCGGAAATATTGATGAGAGAATCAAAACAAATGCAGTTTTGATAGGAAACACATAGCTGGAAAAGCACGAGGGTATTTTTCAAATCCAGGGCTTCCCCCTCTTTCACTGTCAGTGTCTGTTTTGGCATCTGGCAGCTGCTGGCATCATTCCTCAAGCAAAGTTCCACTATTTCATTTAACGCTATGAGCCATTAATATGAGCCAAGGGCATGTGCTGTGGAGAAATATAGTACAAGTCATGATCCAGGCAAGTCCATTGTTTTAAGCCTTGCAGACCAAGGGAGGTGGAGGTTTAATCCTCCATAGAGTCATTTGTAATTTCCACTGTGGAATAAAAATGATAGAAACGGGGGAGATGGAAATATGATTTGCTCTTAATTCTAAAAAGCAGATCACTTTAATAAAAACAGGTTCATTTGACAAACTGTATATCTTTCTATCAGTACTGCTCACCATTTTATCATCCACTGGTGCTATTTATTGTTTTACATGTGCACCAGCCAACTGTCAGTCATAAGTCACACTTCTGGCTCAGCTGCACTCATCTGAGCTTTCTGATGTTTATTAGCATGCCTTTTACAAACTGGCTAATTATTAGCATGCCCAGTTCTTGGCTAGTTTCGAAGACCACATGGCAGAGGCAAGTACTGAGAGAAAAAAAAACAACAGATTTTTCCATGCATTGTGCTTGCAGACGTTTAAAGTTGCTTGTCTGTTCTTGTGTCAGTCCTTGTTTGCTTCACTATCATGCAGACTGATGAATTCAGTTTTGCCCTAATTACAGGCAAGAATGTTTGAGCTTGTTTGGTTGGCAACAAGTGAAGTCCATTACTTCAATAGCATACAGAGTTGGCATGAATGAAGTCTATCATCCCCCAGCATGCTTTTGGCAGATATACTGAAGAACCTTTTAGAATTTAGAATTTAAATCCAAACTTTACCAGAAACATTCTGTGTTCCCCCATGAGATTGGCAGTCCATTCAAAGATTCTTCCAACCCCAATAC
>BRZM01002654.1:151374-177356 GCA_033238685.1 Lates japonicus | reverse complement strand
GGAAGTATGCATTGGCTGGCAGGGCTGCTGGGGTTGATCCTCCAAGCCAGCTTTGAAAGCCTAGCATGGTGGAAACAGGCTCTTTCACAGGAGGCACTGGCAATGAGGGTTGAGGGGAAAGTGGAGAGCCCAGGGACGCTTAGGAGTTTGAGGAGTACATCATATAGGAGAGCTGCCAGAGTGGAGACTTAGGAGGTCCATTGCATCCTAAGTTCCATCGGGTTGTTGCACCATGAAAGGGCTAGATAGATAGTCCAGCTTTTTACCAATCAGCCCAGCAAGTCCTGGTGCTGTTAGCCCCACTAGCCCTGGAACAGCCAAGCCTGTGGCCTGGAACAGCCAAGCCTGTGAGCCCTGGGACACCCAGCCTGCGAGCCCTGGGACACCTAAACTTGTTAGTCCCACAACACCCAAACTTGGCAGTCCTGGGATTCTAAATCTGCCAGCCCCAAGATCTCAAAGCCTCTAGCTGGGACAGGAAAAGCCTACCAGCACTGGGAAAACAAGGTGGTAAACCTGTCAGTCCAAAGTTGTAGGGTCTAAGGGAAGGCGTATGATGCACCCCACAAACTTCATTCACACATATGGGAGCAGGAGCAATAACTTAATTGAAGGTCTGATTGGTGTACTAACCTCCTAACTGGCTGTATACAAGTTTTAAAGAAACTGCGCCGTAAACAAATAACACGTATCTCTTGTCAAAGCCAATCACTCCTGAATGCCTGTTACTGAGTATGGCCATCAGTGCATATACAGCCCTATAAATACCCTGTGAGCTTTTGGTATTGTATTTTATTTTTATTTATTTTTCTTTTCTGTAGCAGATTGATTTCTTGACCTTAGTTAATCATAATCCATCTGATGGATTTTATATTCGCAGGCACAAAAGATTGTTCACATGGAGTATTCAGGGGCTAGAGTCCAAATTGTAAAATTACAACACAGACTGGAGTATTGTGGAACAAACTTAGCACCAGCAGAAGTTAAAAGCGCTATACAAGGAAACAATTAATGCTTGTTGGGAGACATGACGAATGTGACACCATGCTCGCACATACACACTTATATACACAGGCTCTGTAATTAGGCAGGGGCTGTGCAGTATGTCACCAGAATAGGCTTGGACAGGCTGCGACAGTACATTTTGAGGAGGTACACAGTCCCATCTCCATTTAAAACATGCATGTGTGTGTGTATCTGGCTGGTCCCTTTAGTTTGTCCAAGTCATTAAGACGAAAGCAAAGCTTTCAGAGTCCAGATAAGAAGAAAGTTTTGACCACTCAGTGACATTTACAGTGAGGGTGAGAAATGCCCATCTGTTTTTTTTTTTTTTCCTTCCTCCACTTCTCCCTTCATTGTTACTGTTACGCCTGTTTTTAACCTTTCTCTCTCTAGCAATATCCTCTTTAAAACAAAACAAACATGATGGATCTTCATGGTTGTTTCCAGAGGAGGAGATTGCATCAGAACTACCAGGAAAAGGTTTGCATAATGATTCAGATGAGGATGCCGATTCCAGGGGATCCAGTGGTGACAGTGGCATCGTGGTGCAGTACACCCATACGCACCTCCTGGAGCCAGCTCATGTGGTCAGACATAACACACACACACAATCGAAACACATACGTCTCATATCTTCTTCTCGCTTTCTACATCTAGTACGTAGACAGACATACACTCACACACTCAGTGGTATGGCTGCAGAGTCTAATGCTATGCTCTGGCACGTTGTCATATCCAGTTTCCACACAGTCCATACCCATCCTCCCACTGTTTCTGCCTCTCTGCCCTGATTCTGTTTATCAAGGAGTGCAGGAGCATTTTTGTAGGATTGGGGTGGGCAGGAGGCAGACAGTCAGCCAGACCCACAGGAAGTCTTGGAAGCACTAAGGCCCCATGCCAATGTGTTGGCAAACTCTACATACTTGTCAGATCAAATATGTGTAAATGTTGGCTCTAGAGAGAAGTGCGGTGGCTCTGCATTACATAATATAGTTAGGGATTGGAATGAGGATGGAGTAATACAGAGGAAGGAATGAGGTAATTTAGTTTTTGTGGTTACATTCCATCAGCTTCTGTTTACTTGTTGAGGATGGCATGGGAAAACTCAGGCTATAGCTGAGGTAGAGTATTTAGGATTAGTTCGAAATTGCCGCAGAGAATAACATGCACGCAGAGTCCAATAACTGGGAATACTGAAACCAGAGAACGTTCAGATAATTCTCTGGTTGTCTTGTGTGTGTCATCAAGACATGGAGGTGAATTTGAGCATAGTCAGATTTTACCAGGCTGATCAGACCTCCAGCAAGCTTTTTCTACCACAGCTGTTTAACAGCAAAATCTGAATGTAAGTGTTTTGTCAGGCAGCATATGACGAATACTGCTGCAGGGCCTTCTCACTTTCAAATTTTGTAGGAAATGTTGTGACACTGTCATTGTCCTAGAGTGACAGGAAATGTTTAGTTCCAGTGAAGCCGTGAACTAGATATGTTGTTGTCACCTGCCTTCTAACAACAAGTCTCCCTCTCACCAGCCCCTCCTCCTCTTACTCTCTGTGTAGCACCACTTGTCAAGGGTTTTATGATTATTTAACATCCCAGAAATTTTGTGTTTGGGAATTACTGGTCAGAAGTTTCAGGAGGTGAGCTGTCGGACCTACTGCTTAACATTGTACTGAAGATGCTTTCAGTTTTGTTCTGCTTCAAACAAGAAAAATCTAGATTCTGCTTCAGAAAGAGTGCTTATAATTGCCTTTGAATAATGATACCTAATTGATTGTGTTGTCATATTTGGTGAAACTATTATTGCACTAAAGAACTTTAGCTTTGGTAGCTTATCATTGCTGATACAGTGGATTAGAGGTCAGCAGAGGGGAAAGTAAGAGCCGATAAATAATAAAACGGATGTATGTGTGTGAAAGGAATAGAAAGCATTAACTACAAGAGATGTTTGTTCAAGGTAGGTTTGTTTGTTCTCAGTGTTTGCCAAGGGCTTAAGGGCAGATTAGAGAGAAAGAAGGTTCGTCTAAGAGCAGTATCACTTCCTGTGCTCTTATAGTAAAAAGAGAGCAGATAATGGAAGTAAGGAAAGATGGTACTTACCGGCTCATGTAGTGATCTGGGTGATGTATAATGTGAATGTGCCCCAGTCATGTTGATTTAGTAATGGTGAAACATGAGAGAAAGTATGTTTTTTTGTATTTTTATTTAACTCTTTACCTTCACTCTGTAAAGCCACAGGCTAATTGACTCAATAACTTCCACACCCAGGCCATTCCAAAAAGATTGCTTTGTTTCAATCTTATTCAAATATCTCTGGGCCAGCCACATACCAACACACACATACACTTTCCTTTTTAACTGTACGCTTAATAAATTACACTTGCAAAGTGAGCGAATAGCTGCCCCATTTTTACTCAGAATTCTGTGATACAACAAATTCCACCTCTGTGTCACCACATGCCTCTAGTGAAGCCTCTTTCTCCCATTTCCTACAACATCTTCATTGGTCCTTTCAGTGGTATGCAAAGTGTCTTTTCTTTGTGTGTGAGGACAACAGTGGCACACAACACAGACACACACACCTGATCTATAAATGCGAAGGACCTTGACCTGAAAAATCTCGAGTAGTCAAACAAGTGGGACTTTTGTATTTGAAATGTTTTATGATTTTTTTTGCTTTCACACTCAGATTTTTCTTTACCTCTGCTTAGGTAAAGAAAAAGTGGTCTGTCTGACCGCTTGAGCCAGGAGGAATCTAAAAGACAAGAGGTAGAATCATATCGATATTTTTTGATTGGTTCAGAGAAGAATCTAACTTTAATACATGGCACTTAGTTAAGACTTACTACACTGGGGAGAGTAGCTTCATTTGGTCTCTGTAACCCACTAGACCAATAAAAAGTCCACAAAGGAGTGCAGCAGGTAACTTGCTTCATGGACTATTACTGCTTTTTAAAGAATGTATTCTAAAGGGTTGCGAAAGCATAAAATTGTGATAAGTATTTCTACCTGAATCCATATTTCCTCTCTTGTCTCTTTCCTTCACTCAGGCCATTTTTTGAGGTGATCTCGCCAGAGCACCATACTCCACAGGTCTAGAGATCCTGATCCGCATACCAAGAACCTGCAGAGCTCAGCGAGGCCATGACTAAGACCGAACACCACTCATCTCTTTCCTCCAACATCACAGACGCTCATACAGGCCAGCAAAAGTAAGTGTGTGTGGTTGAGCATTTTTATCAGATGTGCATTATTACATCTTCATGTTTTATTCACTGTATTTATAGAACTTGTTTGCGTTGAGGACTTCCAGTAGGTTTTGGATGCTGGTTGTATTTTTAGGTTTTTACTTATTTCATCACTGTGTCAGTGTTTGGGGGTTTTGGTTTTGGCTAATGAGCTTTGATACCTTCGGTTTAACTGTTCTTAACAGCTGGGTGAACCACACTCATCCTGTGTGAAATGTGTCTGTAAACACTATTTACTGTGTGTTGATACCATTCTTTTCCACCTGACGCCCACCTTAAGTCAGAGTTGTTGAAGTGTAGTGTGGCGAAGGACTGTGGGTAGGCAGCAGTGAGTTGTTTTCCTGGGTTGTGATGTATATAAGGTCACATGGAAGAAAGTTACAGAAAGATCCTGGGAATGGCTAGGGCAAACGATTTTAAAAAGAAGCAAAGAACAAAAAAGAATTTAGCTTAATTACGCTATGATGCCAGCATGAATATTATTCACGCCTGAGGAAGCTCAGAAGCAGCCTAGATGTCCGTGGTATTTTACCGTTTTTCTAAGCAGAGTGCATGTAAATGCAAAGCCAAATCTGCTGCTACGAGCCTCTGAGCTACTTCCGTCCATCATACTTACAATGCATGCGTGTGGACTGTTTAATGACATTCATGGCCAGGTAACCAAGTGAACTTCAGGATCCCATAAACTGAAAATGCCTATGCACATGAGAGACCATGAAAGTTGGAGATTGGTGAAAACTGTGTTGCCTCAGCAATTACTGCACTGGAGCAGGCCCATTATTTCTACAAAATGATTGACAGGAGAGTTTCTTGACCCTGTGTGTTCTTTCTCAGGTTTGTCTGTAAATTTGTTGTTTTAATATGGTGTACCATTTTCAGATAAGGTCCTTGAGGCCACTGCTAATTCTGATAATGGCTTCCAGTTTGCCTATATAATTCTATTGTTCAGTTTGTAACTTTGTCAGTCAGTTTTCATTATGATAACAGCATCAGCTCTGCTCTAAAGTAACTATTCTACCGGGCCATCCTGGGCGTCCTTTGAGCACCTGTTCACAGCGGTTTAAGTAAGTCTATAAGTCTGCTATAGGACCTGGGCCTTGATTGAGACCACATTTACTCCAAGGTTTACAGATATTCAGCACTTTCCTCTCTTTCTGAGGTTGTTCACAAAACCTGCAAGTTAGATTAAAACTAAAACCAAAACAACTGAATGTTCTGTTGCCCTGGTCCAGATGATTGTGACCTGCTACAGAGTATGAAAGTCAAATGCAATGAAGTGTTCTGAATAATATGAATGCTGGGCTCTAATTTTAAGTGTGACCTCTTAACTAGAGCTTTGCTGGTTCCTCTGGGTTAATAAATCTGAGAATGAACTGGGGTTAAGCTAGCCTTTTTCTGTTGCCAGGGGTGTAAGTTTACCCAGAGCTGAAAATGTTAGTGTGAAAAGCCTGTTAAAGACCATTTATTGAGTTTAGTTTATCATGGCTGAACTAGTGAAGGTGTGTGTTGTTTGTATGTGTGTGTGTTTGTGCGCATGTGTGCATACATGCAAAGCATTCACTGCCTCCTTGTGCAACTGTTCATGACACATTTGCTCAAGATGCCATGTCAGAATTGCAGCCCTGTCTTCAGGGGAAGATTTCTCTCCTTGCACATAGCATGCCATTTACATGTACATTCGACTTATCTCCATTATCAGAAAAAAAGCAGCTACTGCCAAATATTAGCCCTCACGTTCTGCTTTTTTTTTTTTAGGTACGGAATTAGTTGACATGGACTGTATTTGTACATTTATTCACACTACATTCCCTTGCTTACGAATAGGGTACCTGTAAATTCCTCAGCAATTCCTCCTGCATTCAGGCGTGCTGCAGGCGCATCTCAGCCCCTTTCTCATTCCTATGCAGGCCACACACATTAATGCGATGCTTTACCCTCCCACCTAAATACGTAGACCTGCAGCCCAGGGAGAGTGGAGGACAGAGATGTGAGTGACAGCATACTACGATGAAACTGGCCTGTGGCACTGGTTGAACAAGATGTTTCTCTCCAAAGAAAACAGCAGAACCTCACTCCACCAGCAGACTCCTGTCCTGTGTAGTCTATGAGTGGAAGTGAGTGGGAGTGCTGTTGAGTATTTTATATGCAGGTGTGTTGCTGATTATATTTGGCTCGTGGCCTCGGGATATGACATACATCATTCATTACCATAACGTACTTGATAATGTAAACAACTTATTGTAACACAACTGTCTAATTTTGGGCATATCCCCTGATTTAACTCTCGTCCCTTGACCTCTTCCCACATGACAACATGCCATTATTGGGATCAGTGAGTTTTGCCCCAGGAGGGAGCGCAGCCTGAACTTGAGCAGCTTTGGCCTGTCAAAACTGCGAATGCACCTTTAGGACATGGAGCAGAGGACAGGGGCAATGTGTTGTGTTTTCTCTGTTATCCTGTGTGCTGATGCCCTCATTGGAAAGGTTACAGTTCAAAGAGCAAAGGGGTTAGGCATGGACACAAGGTTTCATGATCACAAGAAGTGTTGTTTCCTATAGATAGTAATAGCACAGTGTGTGTGTGTGTGTGTGTGTGTGTGTGTGTGTGTGTGTGTGTGTGTGTGTGTGTGGAGAAGGTAGGAATGGGGCTGTGTTGGGGCATAAGAGGTGTTTTTGCAGATGAGCCCAAACTCTGTCCAGCTGGTCAAGGTCAGCGTCCTGTGTCTGTAAAACAGTTTCCTGTTTGTCACCTTGGATCCCGCATGCAAAAACATTTATTCTCTTGAAGCTGGACATGTGTCGTGCCGTTAAAACCGACCATCTGGTGGTGTTCAGGAAGAGGAAAAGCCTCTATGTTATGGTTAATGGTAGGCTATGTCTATTTTAAGAGGCGGGGAGTTCCTCTTTTGTGATCTTACAGCAGGTTTGGAAGAAAGGTGTTAGCAGTGCTTCCTGCCTTCCTGACTTTTGTATCTGTCATTGTATCCTGTATTTTCCCTGGTGTGGGATGACTCATATTTTCATATGCTTCTGACTCAAACTGTTGCCATGTATGGTATGAAATCCCTGACATGTATCATCCTGCGTTCAGGTTCTTTAAGGAATTGGAGGAAAGGCACCAACAGAGCATCGCGATCGACGACATCAGCGACATCGTCTGCAAGCATGCTCAGTCCAACTTTGATCCTTACGTCACCTACTGCTCCAATGAGGTCTACCAGCAGAGGACCCTGCAGAGGCTGGTGTGAGTGACCGAGCAAACAGACAAACAGATGTTCTTATCCTATCTCTCATGGATTCAATCCAGCATGACTATTCTGACACTGTGAACCAGGGAGTTTGTCCTTTCTCCCATTTGTTTTTTTTATTTTTAACCCCACTTTCTCTCTGCGTATCAGCAGTTACTCCTCTTTCTGAACACCCAGTCTCCCTCCGTCACCTCTTGCAGGTCCAAGAATCCAGTTTTTAAGGAGGTGCTCACCAGGATAGAGGGCCACCCGGACTGCAGGAACCTCCCTATGATCTCCTTCCTCATCCTGCCCATGCAGAGGATCACCCGTCTGCCCCTCCTCATGGATGTGAGTGTGCTGAAGACGTACAGTAGCACAAGCTTCGGAATGACAAGACTTTGACTCTTACGCAAGAGTTTGTTTATTCATACTGCACTGACTAATCTTACATTGGGTGTGTTCTAACCTCACAGATGTTTGTGTGACCTAACATAATTCCTTAATAATCTTAACTGACTTAACTTCTCCTCTCTTCATTTTAATGTTTTTTTCTTTCTTCTTCAGTTCCATGCTTCCCTTGACACTACATTATTACGTCCCTGCTGTGCCTCCCTCTCTTCTTCTTTTGTGCTCTACTTTCATCCTCCTCTCCTCTCGTCTTCCGTCAGCGTCTCCCTAGGGACTCTGGGTTTTATGCTTGTAAACTCAGAGGCTTTTGGATCCTGAGAAAGTTTGGTTTCAATTCCTCTCTTCCCACAGTTTCTTTAGGCATCAATATTTTATCTGGTAGAGTGTTGTGTGCCTGCATGAAATGAATTGTTGCGTTTTTTTGTGCACGGATGTGTTTTATGCTGGGTTTTCTTTAATGTCATGAAATGAGTGTTTAAACTGGTTTGTGCCCCGACTCCCTGTGTTGCAGACAATTTGTCAGAAGACACCTAAAGACTCAGCACGATATGAAGCATGTAAGAGGGCTTTACAAGCAGTCAGCAAGGTCAGTGGGTTTGAGGAGTCAACCTGAAATGTTACTCACCTCATTCTGGATTTTATATTTTTTATTTTCATATACATACAGCCATAGGACACTTACCATAGCCCTATGACCCTAAGCTCAGGCTGGAAGGCCTTAATTTTGTACTTTGGTGCAGATTTCCTGTTAAAAAACACAATAAAAAATAGCAGATGTCTTGCCCTTCTTGTACTTGATACACTTAAGCACATCAGTAATTGTGATTAACAGGTACTGTGTGTGTGTGTGTGTGTGTGTGTGTGTGTGTGCAGGTGGTAAGAAAGTGTAATGAAGGAGCCCGTACAATGGAGAGAACAGAGATGATGTACACCATCAACTCTCAGCTGGAGTTCAAGATTAAGGTACGGACATGGTGTAAAATATGTCAAACTGATGTCTGGATGCTATTACTTTTGAGAGTGTGTGTGTTTGTTAACAACTGACATGAACAGCCTCAGAACAATAGTGCAGAGTTTTATCCAACTCCTAGCAACGTAACAAAATGTCAAACTATTTCCTTTAATCATGCATTAATCCATTGTGCACAAATGCAGTAATACAAAGAGAACACACCACTGTCACTACTGTTACTTGGCGACTGTCTATGTACATAATGCACACAAGGCTTGGCAGCCTCAACTGTGTCTAAGTAGTGTGGGAAATAGCTGTTGGCACATTTGGGATTCACAGATGTCTACTGAACATATTCTCTGTCTGCATAGGCAGCTGTTCACACATGCATGCACAAATTTTGATTTAACCTTTCCTGACAGCACCAACATTTAAAAAAAACTCTATTTGGTTAGATTTATTGTCTTTTTCCTGTTTGTCACATTTTCATTCCTTCCTCTCTTCCAGCCTTTCCCCCTGGTCTCGTCCTCCAGGTGGATGGTAAAGAGAGGTGAGCTGACAGCCTTCGTTGAGGACAACGGCATCTTCCTCAAGCGGACGTCGCGGCAGCAGGTGTATTTCTTCCTCTTCAATGACGTCCTCATCGTCACCAGGAAGAAGAGGTGAGCCAGGGAGCTCTTGGGACACTGCAGATGTGCTCGGTTTGATTTAACTGGCGTGAGCGTAGCCTTGGTGTGCCGGCATTGCTCATAACTCACCTGTTCTGACATGTTGAGGATGAAAGTGTAACCGTAAGCCTGTGGTTTTTGTGTGTCTGTGTGTGTCTGTGTGTGTCTGTGTGTGTGTGTGTGTGTGAACTTCATATGGCTAAGGACCCTGAGTACAGGGCGTGTGACATTGTTCTCGTGTTTTAACTTGTCCTGGGAATTGAACCTGTTAAAATGGAAAAACAATGAGGTCCATGCTGAAAAGGATGAAACGATGAAAATACATGAGAGGGCAACAATAACAACTGCGTCACAGCCATGGTGTAAAGTCATTTTTAAAAAGTTAAGAGAGATTTGCACCTGCAGGAGCACTGTACAATCAGACTGGGTTTCCACTCTGCCCCCCTTCTGCTCCATGTGTGTTTTTATTAAGCTGAACAGGTGCAGCTACCTGAACCCACTGCGACTTGGCATTGCAAATCTGAGCTTGTTTTTCCGAATGTTGTCGAGGTTTCAACATGTCCTGGTGCCATGAATCATCTGGAGCTAATAGACCCGCTCGTTGTCGGCCCTGTCCGTCAGTCTGCTTTCCTCTCCTGTTTCCTCTAGTTTCAGGCAAAAACCATGAAGCAAACCATAAAGAGGACTTCCTTGAAATGATGTGGTTTTCATTTGCGTGTGTGTGTGTATGTGCACAAATGTGTCTATTTGTGCCAAAAAAAATCCTTTCCCGTCCATCTCTCCCTCTGTGTCTGGAACTGATTGTCCTGCCACTCGTACACACAGAATTCCTAGGAGTCATTAAAAAAAGAAAAAGAAAAGAAACATTCCATCTGATATTTTTCTGGGAATCTGATCTGGGACGGCAGGCTCCAGCAGTGTGTTGTGTCCGACCTGTGTTTGGAAGAGGGATTTGGGAAAAGGGAGTGCTCCGGAATTGGTGTGTGTATTTGTGCGTGTGTTCACGTTTGAATGGGAGAAGCTGTTATAATATTGGTTTGTACTGTGGGGAGCACCGGAGCCCTGCTGTGGCACGCTACTCTACTGCACTCCATTCGCAGTAATCAAAACAAAAACACACCGGGGGTACACGAGGCTAGCCAGGCAGCGCCAGGTCACAAACCCTTCTAGACATAATGGTATAATAGCTCTTTTCCCTTGTCATTATGACTTGGAGAGTGTGTGTGGGGGGGACAGCTTACAAGCAGCTAACTGCACTTTGTTGCCAAATGCAATAATGCTATGTGCTTGAATCCTTTCACTTACAATTCTAAGAATACCATGACAACCAAGAAGGGGTGAAAAGGTCAAAGCAGCAGCACTAACACGGTAGAGAAAAACATACCTATGACCTGTAGAATGTTCTCATTTTTATAGGCCTGTATTTCTTAATATGCAGGGGAACGAGAACACAGATGAGTGTTTGTGTTAGCTCTTGTTACTTGATTGGGAATTTTAAAAAGCTTTCTGTCATTGGGGTTTGGTAGCATTTAACTGAAAATAAATGTAGTATTGTGTCTGCTTATCAAATCTAAATTGTGTCAGATCTCTTAATAAGTTGGTATCAGTTCAGCTTTGAACAAACAGTTGATTGACAAAACTCACAGACAGTTTGATAATTGATCAATTGCTGAAGTTATTTTTAAGTACAAATGTTGAGCAAACTCTGGGTCCACTTTCTTCAATTATATCAATGTAAATTAAGTCTCTCTGGGTTTTGGACTGCTGGTCAGCACAAAACACAGATGGAAGTTTTTAAATATTTTCTGACATTTAATAGATCACAGTTAGTTGATTAACTGAGATAATAATTGTCAGATTAACAGGTAGTTGCAGTGCCCTATCATACATATAAGAACTGAAGAAAAACATTCAAAAGTTTAAACCTCTGGTTTTGTTTGTTTGCATATTTAGTATTGTTTTGTTCATTGCCCTTTGCTTATTGTAGAAAGGAATGGAGATAAAACATTCAATAAGAGATTTATTAGACTTCACAAATCTGCTTATTTTATCAACTTCGAACTGGTTCCAAGGAAAAACTGGCTGTTGGAAACCAACTCCCTGTCAGACTGGGCTATTGTCACGCAGCGGGGGAAAGTGTTGATCTGCTGCACTCTGGCTCACAGGAACACTTACGTAACACTGAGTCCACACCAGCTGGCTCCTCTCTCATCCTCACTTCCTCCCCTTTTCCTGTGTAATGCCTGGGCATCATCTAAACATTCAGTATTGTTGAGGTTTTTCTCCCTGTCTTTTCTTTTAGTTTTTTTTTTTTCCTCCCTCTGTCCTTTCTTTTTTGGTAGTTGTGACCTTGTGGCTTTGGCTTTTTTGTTTATCCTATCTTTGTGTGTGTGTGTGTGCAAGTCTATAATCCCAACACTTTCTGTTCCAGTTTTTTTCCCTCCCTCTGTTTGTTTGACTATGCCATAGTCTCAACACTCCTACTTCACACCAGAACATTATCCTTTCACCATGTGTGGTTTTGTGTTTGCCTGCACGCTCGACTTAGAGTCCTATCTCGATGTCTCTCTGAGGATTTGTTAGCTCTGCTTATGTGTTGGAGAACTGGTTGTACACTAGTAAGATGGCGGCTGGCACAGTTGTGATGACGTGTGGTAGATGCCTGTGCTATCTCCAACAGCAGAGTGATTTTCATACCAGCAAGGTTGAGTGTTTCTGTTTTTGTTTAAGTAGCTGGCGGTAAGGCCAGATAGGGTTTCTTTCTCCTGCCATTTCAGGTTTTAACACTTCTCTCCCATTTTTTAAACATAGGATTTCTCAACTGTGTCCCACCTTCATTCTTGTATTTAGCAATAATCTGACGCTGCATACCCACCCGCACACATGGGAAAACACACCCCACAAACATGCAGATTCCTCACCCATCCCATTCTCCACTGTCATGTAAATGGCATTCCAGGCATTTTACCTGTAGGGCTGTCAGGAGCCAAATGCTGATGACCACGAAATCCAGCCAGCAGTCTTATTTTACCACCAAATTATATTTGGGATCATATGGATTATGGCTCACGTGAAAGTCAGTCTTCCTGGTGATATTTTTCTTTTTTTTTTCCTTAAAGTTTTTGGTAAATTTTAATGTTTTTTTGACCCCCTAAAACCCCTTAAACTTTGCAGTACCTTAAAATACCTTAAAATATTACAATACAATCATTTATCCATTTATTATCCCTTTAAAATCCCATTGAAAAGTAATATTGTTTCTTGCATTTTCTATCACTTCCAGTCCTCTCCCTCTTTCCTGTTTCTCTCCCTCTGCTTTTATCTGATTTATCTCTCCCTGGACTTTCTTTCTCCTCTTTTCTAAGAAGTCTAATTGGTTGTGGGCAACATCCTTTAACTTGATTGATTGGTGGACAAAAGGGGCTGAGGGGTAATAGTTGAACCTTGTTGAGAACCTTCCAACCATGACTGGATTCTCCAACCAGGGATTGTGTGTAGACAGATACACTGTTCACTACCGCTATCTTTGTTGCTGCTTGTGTGTGTGTGTGTGCAGAATGAATGTGTACACTAATGGATATGCTGGCTTACAAGCAGCTAGCTCTTGTCCAGTAGCTTCTCAGCCTGACTGGAGCTACAAGTCTCGGGTTGATAAAACACATGTGGGCTGGACTTAAGCTCCTGTTCTTTAGAGCGCTATGAAAACACAAACACTCATACACACACACACACACACACACACACACACACACACACACACACACACAAGTTTCCTCCAGGTTCAATGTCGCATGAGAGTAGCATGCCTACAATCAGCTCCAGATGTTTCTAATCAACTCTGTGTACTGGCTGGGGCACGGGGTCACACTCAGGGGAAGGTACTAATGGGAAATGTAGGCATGTACTAGAGAAACCAGAGGGCAGCTGATTATGTAAGAATATGAGACAGCTGATAGCCTTGACTGACACAGACTGTGATGTAATGTGACAAAGGATTTATTAATCCAGATGAATTTGATTAACCACATTCCATTTTTTAGTTTCAGTGGTTGAATAGTTGAGGTTCCAAGAATCTCTACTAAAAACACTGAGCTTAAATTTGATGTGTGAGGGGAAGTGGATGGATGGTGAAGTAGGGACACATTAATTAGCAGCTATTAAGTATTTCAATGTACTTGTTCCCAGTTCTTATTATTGAAACAATATGATTATTGTTCTTTTTCAAGCTTTAGACATTTGGGCACATTTTAAGAAAAAAAAGATGACAGACGTTAGTTTTCTCTCAACACTTTTAATCTTATTAACCTTCTGATTTATTTCAGTGTTGGAGAAATGAAGTAGCAACAACATAGTATATTTTTTATTAAAGTTTCTGACTCTGGTGGCTGGGTGTATCATATCCAGGAATCAGACTGTGACATGAAAGGGCTGAAAAGAGCATGTTACACTAATTGTGAATTGGGGCTTTCAACAGGCTGCCACGGGTGACTATTTAGGAAATAGGAACACATATAGCAATTCCAGAAGTCAAAATTAAAAGCAACCTCTTATGAAATGATAATGTTTGTCTAAGTGTTTGTTGGGTGAAAGTGGAGAAAGCAGCTGCTGAATCAAACATTTAGGTTTGAATACCATAGCATAATGTGGCTATGTGGATTTTCAGACCAGGCCTACGTGACGCTTACATCTGACTCCAAAAATAAATCCAATTTTAAAGGTCTTGCAATTGTAAAAGGACAGTCCTGCAGTTGTTTGTTTGTTTTTGAGTGAGTTAATTTGACTGTCAAATTCAGTTTCCTGTAGCTTTCCACTGAACTGGCCAATATCTTTGTATGTGTGTGTTTGTGTAGTAACAATTTTAGTGTGTATCTTAACGAACCCACTTTAACTATACTGCCTCAACTGGGGTGGTGGTGCATGTGCATACTGTGCATTTCATGTAATAATTCTTGATTCATTGACAGGAAGGCAAATTGTTTTACTGTATCTCCTTTCAACTGAAGCGTAAGTAGTAAAGCCTTCAAAAGTAGCAGCCTTTCAGTCCACTTTACTTCCGCTATACCTGAAAATAAATCAGATTTATTCTCAACTGAGTGAAAACCACTGAATTGAAAGCATGAAATGAAACGTTTTTAAACCTTTCTTTCTACCTCTGTCTTCTTCTCAGTGAGGAGAGTTACACTGCGGATAGACTACGCCTCCTGAGGGACCAGGATCTGGTGGGGCCTCGCCAAATGGAGGATGTCAACCTGTCAATCGTCAGAAGCACCAGCATGCCCAGCTCTCGCGTCGCGCCAACCATCTTTCCGCCTGGCAAGCCTGGGGAAAGCAACCACCCGCGGTAAGGTGCCCAAGTGATCCTGGGGACGAGTTGCTGTGAGTGCTTTATTTTGCAACCTTTGTCCCTCTTAACCGTGTTGTTTTTGTTTCACTTATGCTCAGTTATAGATTTATGAGATCTGGTTGTTGCTAACTGGAGAATCATTTTGCCTCTGATGCTAACATTACTGCTGCATTTTTTTACACACATATTAGTAGGCCAGGGTACCTATGAGGTTTGATATGTTGCTTCTAATCAACAAGACAGTAGAATTCATTATTATTATTTGTTTTATTTTTTTATTTTCTATTTTTTACTCTGCCTCTGTGAGAAACTGCTCGGGACATTCTCTTCTCCCTCATCTTCTCTGCTCCCTTTATCTTTACCTTCATGTACTCTAATATGCTTTATAACTTGCAGTAAGAAAATCCCATCACCCCTCCTTCCATAGCTCTTATGTCTTGCCTTCTTTTTTGAAGCCATTACAAGTCTCAGGATATTTTATTACACATCTATTCTCAAGACACAGTCGAGCCTCACTATTCTTGTTTATGTGACCTAAGAAATTGAGTTTATTATTATTCTGTTATACACAGTCATACTGTCTGCAGTCGCATCAGAACGCAAACCGCCTGTACCAGATAATTGTTTTGTTGATCGAGCGTTGGCGACCGACCATCTATTCTAGGAAACTTCCTTGTTTTACAGTTCGTTGGTTGTAGCTGAAATGTGTTGCATGTGAATGATTACTCACATCAGACCCAGAAATACATTCAGCTGGTTTCCTGAACATCCTTGAAGTTCATGCTCGTAGCTGTGTGAGTAAACTCAGCAACCCCACCACAGAACCCGCCTTTGTACAATGAATAGAGACTGAAGAGCTTAAGTTGTTTAGATAGATTATATAACCCGCATAAACAGAGAGGATCTGTCATATATTGAGCTTCATACAGGCATGTATTTGTTCTAGTATTAGAATTGCAGGCCGTGTTCACACACATACACAAATACACTCATAGACACACGTACACACTCAGTTTTCACTGTAATTATTTGCTGTGGTTCAAGGCTTTGTAATGGAGTGTTTTCAGCACAGGGCCTGTTCCTCCTCATTCCTGTGTGTAGTTGGAGAACCTCCTCTGTATTCTCATATTACAGAAGCTGTGGTTTCTAGCTCCACTGTACAAGACACTGCTTTGAAATGTCTCTAACTTGTTTGAAGCCTTTTGTAGTGCTTTTCTCGCCAAAATGTCCCATAAGTACATATTGTGTTATTTTGAGACTATTTCATATAAGGATTTAATCCATGAAAGTTTAAACTTAAAAAATAAAATAAATTAAAAAAAAAAAAATCACATCCCTAAATGTAACTGTTTACTGAATTCTATCACCTTTAATGAAACTGAAACATTAACCTTACAGCAAGGCTCAGTCCCAGGAGTAATAGTTATTTTACAGCAGAATGTTATCGACATAACAACAGGTCAGCACATGGTACAGATGCATGAGGGACAAGACTGCAACAGTTAGTCATTTAACTAATTTGCTAGAGAATTAATCAACAGCAGGTCTGATAATGGATCAATGGTTTTGAGTCATCTGTATGAGAAAACGTATCAAATACTTGGTACCAGCTTCTCAAACGTGAACACTGTCTGGTTTCACTTTCCTATGTCCTCTCTATGATTTAAGTAATGATCGCGAATAACTGACAGATGAACAAATAATGAAAAATTACTTTGTTTGTGGCAGCCAGACAGAAATATGTGTGAAATAAGTGTACAGATTTATACTCCATCCTTATAAATTGAAATAGTTGAAAATCACACACATTCACACTGCTGTCCAACTCTCTGTGCTTGTTCCCCGTAGCTATTCAAAAAGTAAAACTAGTTTCTAGTGTGGCTCGCATCTACATTAGCCGCTGATGTGACAACCAGACAAAGCAACTGCAGTAATAGTGTTAAGCGACTGCTGTGGGCCTGTGTGGGAGGCAGTAAGAAGTGACATGACTTAAATGTGTTGCCCACTCAGCCTTTTGACATTGCCCATGTCTAATTGCCCTCTGTCTAGCATGTGTTGCTGTGGAAAGCCCCAGACCCCTGCTTTGATAGCTTGGCTCTGAGGCCCCAGCTGAGATGTACGATGTGTGTGTGTGTAGAAGGTGCAGCACTCCACTCACTGTAGTAATTGAATGAGCTGAGGAGAGAGGGGACCCTGCAACCATCCATTGTTACAGTGGTTGCTAGGCATGTTTGGGCTGTTGTTTCAGCAGCGCTCCATTGTTATGGGCTGTTTCACGGTTTCCTCTCCTCCGCCCCCACATCACTCTCACCGGACTTCCTTCTTCACAGTCCCGTGTCTCATTTTAGACAGCAGCCGTGTCTGCTCTTTTGTTTTTGATGACCAGAGAATAACTTTCCTAAGTAGCCGTTTATTCCAGTTTAGTGATCTAACCCAACATGACACAAAGAAGGTGTTACATTAGCCAGTCTTCTATCACTGAGTTAAAATGAAGTAGAGAGGACAGATGATGAGTCTGAGGCTTTCTCGAAATTGCTGGAAGGATGGACAGTATCATGGCTACAGCACAATTAGTTTCATTATAGATTAAGCTACTTTTATATTTTTTGATCACGATTAAGTCTATAGTAGTTCAGAGATCAGGGTGACAATTCTTTAAGATAAAACAGTGTGGTAGTAGGGCCGCAGTTATTATTTCCATATTAATTAATCTGTTGTTGTTGTTGTTGTTGTTGTTTTTTTTTTTCAATTAATTGTTTAGTCAGTAATATGCCAGAAAACTGTGAAAAGTGTCCATCACAGTTTTCCAGAGTTGTGTGTCAAATCAAATGGCTTGTGTTGTTGACCAGCCGCCCCAAAATCCAGACATATTGAATTAGGCAATAAAGAAAAAATAGGGTAGCAATCCTGACATTTGAAAAGCTGGAACAGAAACTGTTTGGCTTTTTTTTTTCTTGATAAATGACTTATGACTAATTTATTGTCACAGTGATTAGTTTTCTGTCATTTTTGAGGTTACATAGGGGTGTAGTGACAGATGCGAAAAATACTATGAATACGCACCTTTGTTTTGCAACAGAATGTATAATGTGTGCGTCAGTACAATAAAATAAAGCCACAGGTAATATATAATAAACAAAAGTTATAGAAAGAAGATATTGATTGATAGGATGGGGATAGGGTCAATTGATTTGGTCTTTGCTGTCACATTTCAGGTAAAACCATTTTCTGAAAGGTACATGCCCAGTTCTGAGGAATGAAATGCTCTACTGAAAGGAAGTTATGGCGTTGTGTTTACTTTGGACATATTGCTCACTTCCCCACTAAATTTAAGTGCAGCTGTTAATTTCATGTGAAATTCCACACATCTGACTGAAGGCGGACCCATGCGTATATGTTTTTTTTTTTTTTTTTTTTGTGGAATTGAAACTAGAAATGGACTTTTTATGCTGGTCAGTGTTGTTCTGCTTTCTAGTTCCATTTGCTCTATAATTGCGAGACCCCTTTGCTGATGCTTTACCTGTGTCTATGGTAGCCTACTTCTCACTATGTGAGGTCTACAAACATATATATACAGTAGACTGATTTTTGACCTCCGCGGTGGCGAATATCAGGGAATTCAGACAGACAGCTGGATCAGAGATGGCACAAGGACTTCTGTGGCCGGCCCCTCGACAGCCCTCTCTAGCATCATTTGTGATTCTCTCTTTCTGTCTGTGTCCCAGTCCTCTCTGTGTCTCCTTTTGTCCGATGCTCGCATGTCAGCGCCGCCTCCCATGACCCTAATGTTGTGGCCCTTTTCCAGAGTCAGAGGTTCTCTATTAGTGGAACAGGCATACAGAAGTCTGCAAACAGTCCTGTTAGTCAGATATGTAGCAGCACAGCAGCACTGGTTATGTAACAGCCCAACCAGGAGGAGGGAGTCTGTATTTCACAAACACTTTGGCACTGTTTTTTTTTTATTTTTTTATTTTTTTATTCTGTCTGCTTTCTACTTATGTTTGTTTTGGTTTTCTTACTGTGTCTGTTGCTTTTATATGATAACTAAAAACTTGTTGATGGGAATTGTTCCTCCGCCGGGAGTTTCCACTGCTGGCCTGTCTCGGGCAGAGGGATGTCGGGAGTAAAATTGTAAATTAATGCTACCTCTGGACCTGTGGTTAAGTGGGGAACAAGGGAGGGATCCGACTGAGAGTAAATAAAATTGATAGGAGTTAGCAGAAGGGGGTTAGGAGGAGAGGAGGATGAAACTGGAATGAGATGGAAAAACGGTGGTCTGGTGGTGATTTGAGGTTGGTAGAGGAAGGAAGGCGAGAGAGGCTGTCATCACCTTTTTATCTGCTTGTGTAGAGGTTTTGCGCAGTAGCGAGGCCTCTCTCCTTTTCTGAGGTGAAACAAGAACCTCTGACAACATTGAGGATTCTTGGCATTCCTCGCTGTTTGGGATGAATGGTTGAAGGCAGAGGGAGCTTACTACCACGTAATAGACTCATCCCATGGGCCTGTAGCCATCTATGAGGAAGAGGGCAAGCAATTGCTGTTTGTGCGTATGCAGTATTCGCGTTTGCATGTAAACACACCCTCTTTACAATTTGAGGCTGTTTTATTTACTTGAAACCCTTTTAGTACATGCCTTACATTCCACAGATAACAATTAAGCGCTTCTCAAACATGGTTTTCTGTTTGCTTCGTGCACTATATGTTGAAAACATACATTCATAGTTTCAATAAAGTATTTCAGCTTGTTTAAGTGTGAGAAGGCGACCTGTCATGATGGTGTGCTCTGTATGTGCACATGTATCAGACTGCATGTGTGTCCAGCTGTTTGAGCAATGGCTCAATAGCCGCCTTCTCAATGGAACAGCTCGGATGTTAGAAGTACTTGCACACCAGTACACAGAGACAAAGCCAGGCCTTTTATTTGTGTAATATGTATTCACTTGAATATCATTTATCTCACATAGTTTGTTTTCAAGGAGATGTCCAGACTATTAGTTGGCTTAATTGTATTGGTTGAAAAGATCAGAAAGGCGATTTATTGGTACAGCACAGTGGCTTATGTACACCCAAACCGATCAGTGACTTTCACTGCTTCACACAAAATGTGTTGTGACAGAACACAACCTCCTGAAAAACTGGATAATGATAATGAATAATGAATGAATAATGGGTCAATAGTGTTTCAGTAATGAATTGCGACTGCCTCATTTTCGCTTAGCTCCAACATTAACATCAGCATGTTAGCATTGTCATTGTGAGCATGTTAGCATGCTGCCATTAGCATTTGAGCCTAAAGCACTTCTGAAACTCTTAATTTTGTTCTGTTGTATGCTTTGCCATATTCATGTACAGTCATATATTTAATATGGACATGAAAGATTCCCTGCCCTAATTGTCAGTAAATTAATGTGTGCTTAGCAACAACGATGTTTATTCTTCAATTATTTTATTTGGATGTATTATTGCATTATTTAATGCTTTGACTCAAGTCAGTGGTAGAGCAGACTAACTTTCAAACACAGATCATCAAAACAGGATGACAAACAATGATGAATATAAAAAGAAAGGAAATTAACTTATTTCCCATCTGGACTACGATTCCAGGAAAAATTAAAAATGTTAATAATTGAAAGATACCGTACCAAGACCGTAAAGTTTACTGTGACACTCAAAGGTTATCCATGCCAGTCATAGTATTTACCCGCCTCTAAGTAAATTATTTTATTCGCAGTAGTGGTTATAAAGGTTTGCGATGATTTCCATACTGCCTAATTAGTTGTTTAGGATGACGGGACCCAGGATTTTACAGCTTATGTCCTGAAAAGGGTCTGAACAACATGTGCACAATGGAAACACAATAATGAGGTCTGACTCATGGGACTTAGCTGTTTGAGGTCCATTTGAGTCCCTTGTGAACAGGGTCCAGACAACTAACGGTCAGCTTGTGATCGTCTGTGCATGTTGTACCCATCTGCATGTTGCAGGCCAATGGTGCTGAGTCACAGAGGGCCTCAATAAACTGCTTATGCTTCATTTCCTTTCCTTTTCATTACCGCCCCCCTTTATCTCTCCCCCTCCTGCTCTTTCCAACCCCCAAACTCACCTTTTTGCTGTAGCTGAGAACAGGTGAAATGAGAGATAGTGTCATGGAATCTGACCTGTGTGACTCCACCCAGTGTTTTTTTTTCTTTCCCATGAAACACATGAGAGAGAGAGGGAGAGGGGGAGCAAAAGCGGCCTTTGTGTTTGTTCTCCTCATTTTTCTCTGACTGAAAACACACCTCTGTTCTCTGTGACGGGGGACAGAGAGGAGGGGGGGAAAGGCAAAACTTGCTGGGCAGCTAGATTATCAATTTGCCACAATAGTCTGTCAGCTTGTGTTCATGTATGTTCTCAATGTTCTCATGTTGGGGGTTGTGAAGTTAATACAGCTCCTGTTTTAAAGCCAGATAAGTTGATAATGAGTTAATTCATAAAGCTTTTTAGAAATGAGCGTGTTCGATGGATCAGCCTGGGCCAAAAACGTCAACAACAAGAAGAGCGCCAAGACAGAATCCAGAGTTACACACAACACGTTTTCACATACACACCGGCGGTCCTTCTTTGAAGATATTGCACCATCTTGTGGTCACTAAATGAAACTTTTTTCCTAAGCTTGAAGGTTAATGTTAATTCAGATAATAGTGTATTCAAATAAGGCCAGTGCTAACTGGAACTAATAAGTCATTTATAAATTCTAACAAAGCAACTTCCTTTCAGTGTCCACTACTTGTGCTTTTGTATGTGCTCTTCCAGATGCCAATCAGATGGAGGTGATCAGGAACTTGGCCAGCCAAGCAGCCAGATGAGTTGTCCCTGTGGTGTGGCTGATGTGGTGTTGGTCTCGCAGACTGTAGAAGATGGCACGTTAGCTCTCAGTGCCTTTATTGCTCAGCTGTTCTCTCGTTTCTTAGTATCTTTTCATTTTCCATCCTGTTTCAACCTCAAGGCCCTATTCTTATGCACTTTTACACACTCTCCTTCTCCTTTTCAGTACCTTTTTCCACATAATGACTTGATACTTTTGATGATGGTAAAGGTCATTTCCTTTTGGTGATCTATAGCAACGGGACTTTCATCTAAAGAAGAGTCAGTTGAGCATCAAAAGCAGAGAGACAGTGATAGTGCCAGGAAATGAAAACATGCTTCTGAAGCCATGTCAATACAATTTTCCCTCCTAGGCTGGTGTGAAGGTGAGCGACTGCGCGATGGAGAAAGGGGGTGGTTCCTCATGGAGTGCGCCTTTGTTTATCACGTGTCAGGCCACCATTGAGCGCAACATGCGGTGAGGATGGACCGCCTGCAGGTTGGAGACCAATGTGAGCAGGATGAGCGAACTGTTTAAACTGCGGAGGCTTCCTCAGCGTTAGCGACCCTTTGACACTCAAGTGACCTGCCTTTTAAGCAGTGAACCAGACAGATGAGCTCAGTAACTGCATCAGTGACTATGACCCAGTATTGAACCTGTGTAGCGGCCAAATCTTTTATAAACGGGATAACTAGACTTCATTGGCATATCCACTAAATCCTTCAGGCATACCGTTCGAGCTCTGTGCTTAAGACTGAGTTCAAAGCAAACACAGAGGAAGAAAAGAGATTTTCTAACTGATCGGTCCTTGTGTGGGCGGGATGGTTTTGACAGTGTGATTCCATTCGGTGATTCATCAGTCTTTGTTGGTTAGAAAAATTTCACACCCACAGCCAAAGTCGCTGCTTTCCACACCCTCACATAACAACTGTTGGTGTTGAATTTGAAAATCTGGTTGTTTTCAAACATATTTTTGAGTATGTGAGATTTTTTTTTATGTATGTAATAATTGAGTACAGTACCGCTATAGGAGGAAGTAGAACAGATAGTGTGAAAATGACAGCAGCCTGTGTTTACCCCTGTTAATGAGCCTCAGGCCATGTGATCAGGAGCTTTGCCAGTAACAATGTAACTATGAAGATGTTGATTGTGAAAGGATAATAAGCCAAGACGGTGAGATTGGCAGCTTTACAGTGTGTGTGGGTTAGTAGAACTCTATGAGTGTTTCACTAGCATCTGATGTCAAGTGAAACTACTACAGCAATATTTACAACAAAATCCAATATGGCATATGTTGAGAGGCAAAAAGAAAGAAATGATGCTACTTGTCTGTAGCCCAGGCACTTTGTGTAAATAGAATAAGTCATAATTAATTGATAATATTAGAATTACAGTCATCTGGGAGGTAACTCATATGTCATGCCTTGTGGTTGAGCAGAGGGGTTAAGTATCTTTTCTCACTGTTGTTTGTCACCAGTTAATGTCACCTCATGAATCAGGCTCTGCATTTGTGTCACAAATGCTATTATTCTCTCATCCACTGGATGATTTGGACAGCCTGAAATATCACACACACTTGATGCTTTGAAGCGTGTATATAAATACCTCACCTTAGATCGAGACCTGTGATGCTACAGAGGCAAGCTGCTGAGATTAATTGTGCTGATGGTAAGAGACGAGTACCTGCCCAGCCCTGTTTTAATTTGATTGTCCACTGTGAGTCATCTTTTAGTGTTGCCATGTCCAGCTAAAGAAATGGAATGGCTTGACTGAGCCTGGTGATACCCGCCATCCATCAAGCCCACTGAGCCTGGCCCCCGCCCAAATGACAACCACATAAATGTTAAACTACACAAAGCGAGGCATGACAGTGAAGGGCAGGGTGTCCCAGGCTACATAAGTGTTTAGACCTAGAGAGATAGAGGAAACTTTCGTATTTGCACTCAGGGAAAGCAATTGCGTATATCACACATCCAAGCATGAATTCATTTTACTTCAATCATGTCTGTATCATGTATCTCTATAACTATTTGTAAATCATCTGGGTGTATGTAAATATATAAAACAGCCTGAATTGTACATGTATGTTTTCCAAAAATATGGATTTATATTGCAGAAACTTGTATGTCAACTCTATATTTTAATCACCACTTTAATAAAAGCTTCATTGGTATGTAGCCTCCACCCCATCAATTTACTTGAGGACCCCCTGTTGATATAGACCAAAGGGTACTACCCACTTGTATTCCTCCAGTAACATTTGGAACAATAAATTAGCCATGTGCTCTCTGGACATATTCATGCAGGTTAATCAGAAAATGTGCATAAATCCTCTGGCCAGTAGCGCTTATATTTATGAGATATGGCTGTGTGCTGAATGTTAACCGCTATGCAGTGTTCATACCAACCAAAATTACCTGGGTGATTTGAGATTCAACTTCAGAATAGTTACCGATGTTTGTTATGCTTCCTTTCAAAAAGATTTTTGAAGAATTAAAAAATTTTAGTTTTATAAGGTAGATGGTAAGTGAGGCCTTTATGGTACATCCTTCTTTATTAAGCAGTCCATTAGGTGACATTGCTAAAGCACAAGGGCATGACTTCTCCAAATCAAAATACAAACTAAACAACAGCTACTTTGGAAATTAAGTGGATTGAACTTTAAATAACACCAACAGGCAACACTCTACCCCCTGTACACACGTCATTCAAGTGCATAACATTTTCCACAAGGCCCTGTGTTTGGCCTTCTTCAGGAGCACCTAGGAGCACTAACATTTCAACAAAGCAGCACCATCAAGCAGCCCAGGTGGCGCATTAAATTTCAAATTAACTCTGCATCCAGGCAATAGCTGAATCGCTTTCTCCTTTCAGCCGTCAAAATCCTGGCCACTTCTAATCATCATCATCGGGTCATCCTCACACAGAAGTAAACGTGTTGCTCCTCCTTTGGGGCAGAGAGACGCCACGCTCTGCCATAGCCTTTAGTGCCTGCAGGCTTCTCCTGGGTGGTGATGAGGTCTATGATGGCTGTGATCACAGCACAGTCTTGGACTGACTTGCCTTGCCAGTCCACAGGAGCTGGCTACGAATTTTCTCCTCCAGTAGAGAATCCAGCTCTTTCTTTTAAACCTGTGGGAAAGGCAGGAAAGAGGGGGGTTCGAAATGAATCTCATCACAACTGAGATGAATTCATGCAAGTGCGTCCCTTCTTTACCTTGACAAGGTGAGCGATGCGTGCTGGGGATCTGAAAACGATCCACCGGTCCACTGCAATGGCTGGTCTCCTGGTCCTCGCCCTTCTGGATGGTGATGTTCTCCAAAACAGCAGCGAGAACGGGACACCGGTGCAGTCAGACAGGAAGATCTGAGGAGACAGAGAGGTGTCACATGCAACGACAGGCGCATTACAACGAACGCACTCAACACTCAGCGACGGGAGCGTATCATTATGACACACGGTGCCCCGACAGCTATTCTGTGGTGGGCTGAAAGTGTCCCATTAGTGAAGAGGCTGTGCGAGTTTGAAATGTGCTCTCTAGTGCCTCCAGTGTTAGGAGAAATGTCATTCTGCCCTGTCTGTGAATCTCTCATCGAATCTCTCTCACTCCTTTTCCATCAATTTTTCCTCCCTCAGGCTAAACTGACAGCTGCTTATGTAGAATAGTTTTGACTGTTGATGCCCAAATGAGTTTTCCTTAACAAATGCCAAAGTAAGCAGCAATGTTTTAAATAACTTTCTGAAAATTTGAATACGCAGACAGAAAGTAAAGGTGATACCTATGTAATACACGATTCAGGCGTACACTAAAACCACTAGGGCTTTTAAGGTCAAAGTTACAAGAGACTACATACAGCAGACTGAGGTCAAACAAACCTATTACAGCTTTGAAGGTAAAAGGCAGAAATGCTGGAAAATTAACGCCGAGAGAGGTAGTAGAGAAAGGTGTGTGTGTGTGTGGGGGAGGATGAGACGAGGGGAAAAAAAGAAGAGTAGGGACAACTGCATTTGCCCCATGGAATATGTAATATAATGGACCACCTAGTGGGCGCGCCAGGAGGAGACAGTTTAACGTCATCCCTCACTTTTCTTTCCTGCTTATGGCCCCGCGTCTTCTGCTTCCTCCTCTTTCTCAGTAAACAAATGACCTTGATAATCTTGCTTCCTCAGGAAACACCTTACTACTTTAAAATAGATACAAAAGCAGTGCCTTTCATAAGCAAGACCCACATAGACCACAAGAAAAAAAATTTATAGCAACATGCAACTGTTCGAAGCAACAT
>BRZM01002654.1:113901-133129 GCA_033238685.1 Lates japonicus | reverse complement strand
CAACCTCAGATGTAGTAATGCAAGTATAAATGAAAATGGAGTACTCAGGCTGCTAAGTTCTAAATGTACTTTGGCATACACTACTAACAGACTGAAACTGCAGACAACACCACAGTGTGCAAGAGCATTGCGGCATCAAACACAAGCCATACCGATCTCCGGTCAGCCTGTTTCCTCCTCCGCTCCGTATCTTGCGTACCACAATAATCTCCGGCCTTCAGTTTGAATGACTGGTCTGGTATCCTCTCGCTGTCCTGGTCAAATCGGAACCTTATGCCCTCTGGAAACCTCCTCCGTCTCCTCCTGCCCCTCACACCACCCATATGCCTCGACCTCCCTTCTTGCCCCCACCTCTACCCTCACCTCGCTACGCTATACCTGTTTCATGCAAGCATCTGCAGACCAATAGCATAATCATCAATTAACTAGATGCTGTACTTTAGCTGTTATGGATGGTTGCCAATTTGAACCCATAATTAAAAATATGACACTAAACTGCTATTTTATTCACTGTTATGAAACTTAAATTGACATAATTCCAAACCTATACTTACCAGTCTTGTCTTCTCTCTATTCCTTCCAATATTTCATCATTATATTTCTATTTTAAACTCTCTTAATCTTTTTTATTATTGATGATTTACTGGATCAAATATCCTCTTACTACTCTATGTATTTTATATAAATAATATTTAAAAATCTCATATTTATATAATTGGTTTCCCTCTGCAGTCTTTGTCATTCGTTCAACAAGTGTTGTATGAACTTGTGAACATTATTGAAACCAGCTATATTGCGGACAGAGCCCTAGTTGGGTGTTGCCTGGGGGTTTCCGCTCTTAGCTGGTTTATCTTATGCACACTGTGTTGTAGTACCTGTGATCGACAAATGAACGGATGATCGGACCTGAAAGAAAGGTTCCATTTCTCTCAGAATACTGATCCGTTATAAGTCATACTACAATTGATGGCTCACTGATAATTCAGGGCTTTTAAGACTTTTAAATCTGATCCTCAGCTCTAAAACTCATTTTTAATCCCAAGGTGGGCTGATTATTTATCAAATCTCTTAATATCTCACATCAGGGTATTATTAGTTTAAAAGTTAATAATGAACTAGATCTCATTTACTATGTATTATCATAAGGGCTCTGACTGTGGACATTGTGGTCATGTCTCGGATTCTTGGTTTCCTTGTTCAGATCATCTTTGGGTTAAGTCTGCCTTTAGTAGCCTGGCTGCTAGTCTAGCCAAAATTTTCCTTGTGACAGGTGTCTATGGATTATGCTAAAATGAGAAAACTATCCAATTCATGTTTTATTATTTTCATCGCCCAGGCTGGGCAATCCGTGGTCCGAGCCGGATGGTGTCGTCAGTGGGATGATCTTGACAGATGCTGTGTGTCCTTTTCTACGATACTTGCATAGATTTTGTGAAGTTAGCAATTCATACTCTTTTCTTTGCCTATATTTCTTAGGACATTTCCATATGATAAACAATATCTGATGGTTGCGTAACATTCTTCTGCTACTTTGAATTAACTGGATATTCAAATCAGTGATGGCTTTTCTCCTCTCTCTCTGCCTCTCATTTTCCTCTTCTCTTTTGTCTCAAGTAAAAACTATACTACTACTGATGTAAACTTTGGAGGAGACAGAAGACTGTTGAAAGAAGGATATGAAAGTGCATGAGGTCATGATTTGCTCTACATTGCACATAGGAGGTGAGTAAGATTCCACCTAAAGCTCTGTGTGGCTCTTGTGATACTTGTATCACTTTAAATAGCTTCTTTCCATGTCCAGCCAGTGTGATGCATGGTTGTCAGCAGTGGTGCAATTCAGTGGCCATGGGAAGTCAGCAACCTGTGACAGAGAGATCATTTCCAGAAAGTTCATTATCTGGGTGATAGTTTTGTCACTTTCAATGGTCAGCCTAATTTATGAAATTTTGTTCAGATGTTGCACTAGAAGACTTTTCAATAAACCTGCATTAGAAAGTCTTCTGTCTGCTCTATTTTAAATATTTGGCTTTGACGATATATTCAGTCTCTTTCAGAACTCGTTAATAAAGAAAAAGAAAAGAAATCAACCTGATCAAGCTAAACTTTCTTTGGATTATGAATGACTCATAAGTTTTCGTTGAGCTTCCAGTACTTTTATCTGTGTCATTATTTTGATATGTTTGATAATATATCAGTCAGCAGCTGCCTAAAGGGAACAGGTGATTTGATTCGAAATGAGCTGGAGGTCAGAGTAAGCAATGCAGAAAATAACCAAAACTAAATTACGGAAAAGTAAAAAGCCATGCCTGATGCTGAGGCTGGAAGCATGACTTTTCGAGCAGTGGAGGTTGTAAACAAAAGGGTATGAGGAAGGAAAAGCGCTGTTCACATACTGAACCCCTCCCCCAACTCCTCTCAGCACTTTTCTTGCAGATGCTGTTCTTTTATGTTTCAATACCTTAGGGCTACCTGTGATGCATGATGATCTCTGACCCTTATGAATTATTTAACCAAGATGAAAAAGCTTGAATGAAAAGCATCATGTTTTAACGCCATGACTGGTTTTCTCTCCTTTTCTGACTTGGCTTACAGCTGTATACATGCTGGAGCCACCTACTCACCAACAGAGACATGTGTGTTGGACACTAGAGGCTAGTAACAGTGTATGATTCTGTTTGATCAGTCTACCGCCACCTTACTGTTTCAAGCGTAATGAGAGGTGTGGGTGGGAGCTTTAAGTCCTAAAGAGAGAGAAATGATAAGGCCTTTGCTAATAACTGGTTTTTATACTGTTTTACACTTTTCTGCCATGGCCTTTTCTCCATTTTTTCTCCTGCTTTTCTACTATTTGTTCTGCAGTCTCTCTCCCTCTCCTTTACAAGACTACATCTCACACACACAATTAAAATGTAATACCTAATGTGAAACTCTCCTTAAACACAAAGAAATTCAGTCATTTTAGCAGCAGTTTTATATCAGCTCCAACACTGATAGAGCACAATAAAATATATGGGTGTTAACAAGCAGCTATTTGTGAATTAGTCACATTGCCAACTCTGTCCTGGAGCACAACAACCAATGATGGATTGCACTCTTTGTAGGTCACTCTCTTGATGGATCATTATTGTACTTTATTTACTTTATTCTGTAATAAAGAAGAAATCCCCATTTGAGTAATTTGTGTATATGTAGCTAGCCAGAATGCTGGTTTACATGGTGCAAACACTTGTTTGGCCTAATGTGTAATTCCAAATTCTACGTAAAACAAATAACAGTTTATTGATCGACATGGTTTGTGAACATTTGACCAGAGCTGAACTGTAGTCTTATTTGAAAGAAAGTGAAATAAGCAGATGATCAAATTACTTCCTCCGTTGGGGCTGCAGAGATGAAGCTCGCTCTCAACCCTGGTAACTTTGGCACCATTAACAGCGATAGTTAATGCTGGTTACAACTACATTCGTACAGTTCATAGCTGTACATTATTTTCTTTGCATGAGGCCTCGAAAACAGAAATGCATAGCGGCCTTATTTGGGCAGTTTTCGATTATGAATCTTTAATGGCAACATTCTTCAGGAGGATGCAGACGCTGTTGGCTGATGAAGTGGAGCACTAAAGGACAGTCCTAAAGCCTGCAAATGAAGTCCACAAAATTGCCAATGTTGTGTTGTAGATCAAGCAACCAAGCAGGCTGTTATAAAGACACTACATAAAACAAACAAATTAAACATATATTAAAATTGGTCTATAATACCTTATTTACCTTGATACTGCTGTTTGTACACACGTACATGTAAATGTGCATATAAGTAATAATTTGGATATACTGATATCATCCGGTGAAGGAAAGTGTTCTGATCCATGTAACCTGACCAAAAATGGTTCTGAAATACCTACTATGTATGAAAATCTTATTTCCAGTCTGAATTTACAAGCATATTAAGCAGAAGTGACCTTTGGCTCACGGTTGGATGGGCAGTAGACAGGAGGGCAGAGAGATGATCCCAAAGTGGCTCTGGAATGTACATTAAACTATGCTGCCTACTATAAGTAAAAATATGCACACTGTCACTCATTTAAATTCCTGGATGTACACAGGGCTGAAAAAAAAACTGCTCTACCATTAAGTATCCCTCAACCTCTTCTTCAATAATCCTCATTACTCTCCTCAAATGCTTGACTCTCCTCCCTCTGTTTTAGATTTTACCAGCATGGATGGTGGTCTCTTCTCCCTCTGAGTTGATGGTAGCACATTGAATTGTAACACATGACAGACGCGGCGGGCAAAGGAAGAGCACGCAAACCGAAGAGCCGCAGAATAAACAGCTCTTACAGAAACATTGGAATGCTTTTACAGTTGTCACAAACCATTACTCTCATACATGCCACCTCACCCTTATAGGCGAGCTGCTTCTCACACCAATGCACAACAACCGCTGCAGGATGGGTCAGACATATGGGTCCAGGTGACCCCTCCTCACAGCTGAATCTACGGTGGCGTAATCCGACGGAGCTGCTTCATATCAGACATGTGACTGGGCGTGACTACTCCCACATCTAAGTGGTCTCTTGATGTATCTATTTTATGATGACAGGCGGCCATATGGTGAAAGTCTTGGCAGGAATACAGATGCTCTGCTGGAATCTGTTTCTCTCTCCTACTCCTCAACCTTTGCTTTGGTTCTGTCTCTTTCTCTTTCTTACCTCAGTTTATTACTATTTCTCTTCCAAGCCAATCCTGCGACACTCTGGGCAGATGACATGCCTCATGATGCTATCTGAAGAGGATACAGAGTAGGCAAACAGACTATTACTAACAGTCTATCTAGTCTATTTGGTGCTGTCACTTCTGTTTGAGCGGTGGTCGAAGAAGTAGATGTGGAATGATTAGAAATCTGTCTTTCATCTGGTACAGCAGAGGTTCTCTTTCAACCTCCGCTACGTGTTGCTTATACCTGCTCCTCCTCCCCTCCTCCCAGCACTTCCTGTAGGCCTCATTGAGCAGCTGTATCTCCTCTCCTGATATCCCAGGCTCTCCTGCGTCCTCGTCCCGGCTGTTCTGGCGGTGAGCTGCCGATGTGGTGTGGTGATGTGGTGGTCCTCCGTCTCGGGGTTGCCGCCACTGGGAATAGGCAGGGTAGGGGCGCCCAGGTCACAGGGGCGGCAGACTGCTCCCTTGAGTGGCATGGCGATGGCGGCGGGCGTGGGTGGGACGACTGATGCTCATGGAGATGATGGAGCTGTCCATAACCTCCCTCGTTGTGGTCTCCTTTCAGGTGGATCTTGACGTTGGTGTCCCCACCACTCCAATCCGCCCTATCTCCATGCCCATCGCGCGAGCATTCCATCACTGTCTGATGCCCGATGCGTCTCTGCAGTGCGTTTTCTCGTGTTAACTGATTTGGGCGGTACTTCCACCTTAAAACAGAGACAGAGATTCTTTATTGAATAAAACCATTTTCTGTCAAGGGATAATTCACAGTCTGATCATATTCTGTCTTGGATTATAGTGTATAAGGCACTGTCAACATCGTTTGCTAAGGCAATAACGTTAAAAATTTGGACATATTGAGAGACCCTGTCTTGCTCAAAAATATGTAGAAAGGGGTGAGGGCTTTTACCTTTACCTGGCATTATTTGGGATATTTTGAGTCCATCACTGCTTTGACCTCATAGGTGCGGAGAAATTTTCGTGGGTGCTTGCAGAGACACAGTGCTAGAAAAGGCGCTGGGGGATTGACAGACCACCTGATGATGATCGCTGCACAGGAAAAAGCAAAAGAAAAATGTTGTTCACTTAAAGTTCATCTACCTCAATATTTTTATTCGCTTATAATATATTTTTTATATAATATACAGGTCTTATTACTTGACGAATGCTTGTGAATACCATATAAATCCACCAGATTTCAGCGCATTTTACTAATCATGCTATTGACAAGCAATACAAGCGTCTGATGCTTTCTGTCTGCTACAAGGTCCTTTCTAATCTCATTCCCTTTGTTTCCAACAATAGGCTTAGATTGTGTTCGTATTAATAAGGCAGAGAGATGAATATGTATTTCAATCAAGAATTAATGAGGCTTCATACTTAAGAGTCCTGTCAACAGGCTAACACGGGTAAAATGAGATAATAGGGCTCAGTAGATTGAGGCTCAACAGCACCATCCCATAAAAGGCGGATCACTATCAAATATTTTAGTTTTAATTGACAAATTTAGTAAATGATAGAATTTCAGTCTATAATCCATCAATCAAATTTCTTCTGGTTTCTTATCAGTTTCATCTTTTAATTACATGAAGCAACATATCACATTTTTAATCATATTTTACGTTTTGATCAACAATTTTTATATTTGTTTTCACAGTTAATTCACACACAACGTACATCAGAGTGGGCCTCCGTCCAACACTTGTTTGAGAAAATGCATGCAGGCAAGGGAAAAAAAGAGGCATCCTCAAGACAACAGCAGTGAAACTGAGGCAGGTCGTCGGGCCTCTAAATTGTTGGATTAGTTCGATGTTAGTCTGATTGTGACTATGACGCACAGTAGAAACAAAGAGGATGTCGATCTCTTGTCCTCCCTGACTCTCTCTGTTTTCCTGTCATTGTCTTTGCATCATTGTGAACTGAGAGAGATGAGAGGTAGAGAGAGAGAGACTGTGATGTTGAGCTGGAAACACATTGTCAAGTAAATCAAATAATACGCAAAGCCCATCAATGTGGGAAGGACACTAAAGGATGTGTGTGTGTGTGTGTAAGTGTGTGTGTGTGTGTGTGTGTGTGTGTATGTATGTGAGTATGTTCGGGGCATATTCACATATCTTGCTTGATTTTATTGTTGAAATTCTGTAAATGATTTTGATATAAGCCTGCACAACATGTAGCCTACATAAACATTTGGTGTTGCCTCTGCAGCATGGCTCCAGACAGAACAATCACAACAACATTTAATGACCATGAAATTTTATGCAGACATTCATTGTCCCCAGAGGATGAATCCTACTAATTCTACTTACTTTTGATCTGCACCATCATGAGGTTGACATTTTTGTTTTTTGTGCAATATCTCAACAAATACTACATGAATTCACAAAATTAGGAAATTAATATCCACAGGCTACAGAGGACGTATCCTAAAATCTTTGTGATCCTCTGACTTTTATCATTAAGCACCACCAGCAGTTTGATTCCCATTTTCCAAGTAAAATACCTCAACATCTATAAAATGGGTTGGCACAAAACACCAGCCTGTTGACATTGTAGCTGTGATCATGTTAACATGCTAAATTTAGCATTTAGCTCAAAGCACTGCTGTGGCTAAGAACATTTTCACAGAGCTGCTGGTGTGGCTGTAGACCCTTTTTGTACCCATATTTAATAGATGAATTTAAGTGTCAACATACAACTAGGGGTGGGCGTTAAAACTATAACGATAACTTTCCTTGATAGACAGACATAAGACATGGTCGATACAACGTCAGCAGAACTCATTCCATCCATGTTTTGATAGACAACACATAAAGCCGATGCTAATGAGAATGGCCATGCCATTACAGCCATGTCAGGTTAGGTTGACGCACACAGCACAGAGCGTAAAAGTAGCAGCTGGCAGGAGCAGCACACGGGCTAATGTTTGGGCTACTGCAGCCATGCACACCTACATCACGAGATAAAAGAGAAAGTGACGACAGAAAACTCAAGCAACAGCGTTACCAAAGAAGACACCCCAACGGGTACAGCCCAAGGGCTCAAAAGATGAGAAGATTGTTGACAAGAAGGGTGCACTGCAAATTGTGTCAAAAAGTATGTTCCCACAATCTTTTTTTATTACCACCTGAAGCAGTGCAACCCTTTAGAGCATGCACAATGCAAAACATTACAGTCCCAGATCCAAGCAAGTGCTGGTGGTCCCCCTAAAACAACCAGTGCACAACTACAACAGATGCAGTAGGATCCACTGTCCTCAGCGCTGTGCCTTACAACAACAACAACAACAACAAAACAAACAAACAAACAAAAACTTATATTAACCTTATGATATCTTTACATCTCACTTAGGAGTAAAAAGGAACCTTCAAGCTTGACAGGAACAGTGTTTTGATTTATATCATGATATACAGTGATGTCGACTGATATGAAAATATTGTGATAAGATTTCTTCTCCGTATCGCCCAGCCGTACATACAACACAGATTTCAAACAAGCAACAGGAGACTACTGTAAAATATCTAATATTGATGTCTACAGAACCTGCAGTATATTGACTGCAGTTGTGTTATTTCCCCGTCCTTTCAAAATCAATATTTTTTCCTTTCTCTGTCTTCTAACCTTATTGGTGAGAACAACATTAATTTACAGTTTTGGATGTGTTCTTAGAAGGGTAAACGGGTTTCAGTTCCCTGCATCTGAATGCACATTAGATCCCCATTTCCCCTTGGGGAGAGGACTTGTCAACGCGCTCCCGGCTCTGTGCTTACTAACACAGAGCATAAAGTCACGGGGAGGGTAAAGATGTCTTTAAGCTCTAATTCCAACTCACCCTGTGGATGCTGAGGGCCAGAGGGGCTGACAGTAAGGAAGAGAGACGCTGGGTACTGACATCTAGCCTGCTAACGAGGAACAAAACACAGCCGGGACACACTATAAATCACACACTATTTAAGCCTGGCTTTCATCTGTTGTTTGCCTTTGTGTGTATATAAGGTACAGTAATACTTGGATGTGTGTGTTTGTGAGCTGATTTTGATCTTTATGTCTTTAGTGACTGTGTTTGGAAAGGGAGTGTTGCAGGATGTGTGCAGCTTAATTTTGTTTTGTTTTTTTTGTCTTTGCTGTTTGGCTTTGTGTACATATGTATGTGCTTGTGCTTTCATTTTTGTTTGTATATGCAATGTGTTAATGCATATACATACTGTAGTTGCACTTCTATCTACTGACGCCAATCACCAAATAAGGCCTAAGAGAACATAATATACAGAGTTTGCTACTAAGAAACTGAGAAGTAGGACAAGCACACACATACACAAGCCAGCAGTGAGAGTCACAGACTTATACATGATGCAAAGTGAGTGGCAAAGCCAAGCTGTAGATGCATGCTCCATGGATTTTCCACCCTCTGGTGATTTCCAAACCAAAACATTTCAGACTTATAAGTCAGAGAGCAGGAGAGACAGAGATAGAAGTATGTGTGTGTGTGTGTGTGTGTGTGTGTGTGTGCCCATGTTTGCATGCACGTTTCCACATCTGTTCATGTCCCAGTTAGTTTTGTGAGTTCTCAACAAGCTCATCGTGTTACGGTTCTGAAAGTCACAATTACTGTGCTGTCAGTTTCAAAGGTAACGCCTGTGGCTGCTCTGTGGCTGTTTCTCTGGACCAGAATGAAACTGTTCTCTCATCTGTGGCTGGTATCTCCAATGCCAGTGTATTTTAACCATCAAGCCCTCTACTGTTTTGTCCTTGTTTAAGAACTCAGTTGGATGAAACAAAACACAGGGAGAATTACGCTTCTGGTATTGCAAGAGCACATGATGTCAACAACTAAGAAAGAAATGTATTAAAAATTGATTAGTGGCTAGGGGGTTCATGTGTCTGAAGCAAACTGTCTTAAGCTACATTGTTTACATTTAGTGCTCTCTGACTTTTTACTGAATAAAGCAACTACTGAGCAAATAATAAATGTATCAGCACAACTTAAGGTCTTGGCTCACAGAGAAAACTGCACTATATAGAGACATATATACAGATCCCATAATAATACCTTCACAAACACACAAGGGAGCTGACCTTCAGTGGATAAATCTCATTAATACTGATGCTGAAACTGTAAACACTGCTGCTAAAACTCCCCAAAAAACAAGACTAAATCACTGAATGGAGCCTTGGTGTCTTGAGAGCTGGTCTGAATATCTGTGGAGAAGCAATGAATGAATGTTCGGTTTTGAAAGACAGGCTGACATTTGTTACTAAAATGGTATGGTGCTGATAGTATCTTGATCAATTGCTCTATTAGTCAGAATCCATTGAGGCTTAGCACAGATAAAGATATGCAGAGAGACAGGAGGAGAGGAGAGGAGATAGGCTAAGGGAAAGGGACGATTTTAACCATTTTATCTAAATCACATGCACAGCTTCCAGTCTGTCAGTTTGATTATAAAGAGGCATATTCACAGATGCAGGAAAAACAACTCCACAGAGACACAGACCAACAAACAGCAAAGTCAGACGGGCATTTAAATAGACAAAACCGCACAAATACGCACACTTTAAAGCCTGGCTATGTAAAGACTGCATCCTTGTCCACCAGCTGTGTGTCTGTGTATCTCTGTACAGGTGCACTGCTGTAAGAAAACATTTAATTTCCTTTTCAGCAAAATGTAAACACAGAGAGGGAGACTGAAAATCCAACCATTTAATGCGCCTGAGACACTAATTACTCCTAAACGATCACCTGTGGAGTACATAACCATATGTTGCATGTTAATGTAGCAGATGTTTGACTAGTTTAGGAAAGTAATAGATTGTGAGTGGAGAAAAATCTATTAAATGGCAGCCATAAACCACACAATGACAGCTATAGACCTAATCTAATGGTTCAACATCACACTAATGAACTGACTACTCTGGACAGTGGGCTACCTGTCTGGGCGTTCTCTCTGATTTACTCCTGCACCACTCCCAGTCTGTCAGCTCGATTTTCCGACACTCCTCATGCGACAGCCTCCTCTCCGGCCCCTCGAACACCGACGATGTGTCGGCGAGATTGTGGTCCTGCTCCCGGTGGTGAGAAGGCAGCGAGGGGACACAGCAGAAGTCATCATCATCTCCATGCTTCTCATGGGGAAGTGGAGGACAATCAGCCAGGGCCTCTCCTCCTCCAGCCACTGCTTCCAACAGGAGGTCTGCATGAGAGGAGCTGTCCACTGGGCGTGCGGTGCTGAAATCAAAATCGGGCCCCAGGCTGGAGAGCCCGCCACTTTCTAGTGCATCGAGGCGGGTATTAGGGAAGTCACAGTTAAAGAGGCTGTGATAGGCAGGCTTCTCATGGGGCGGACTGTTATGGGACATGGCGGCATGTGACAGCTTGTACACGCCATAGCCTTGCTGGAAGGAAAGATTGAACTCAAATCTTCTTTTCATCACTGTTAAGAAAAACAAAAGGAAATTGAGAATAATCTCATTACAGCCTGATGCCAAAAATGACATGAACTACACCCCCTCCCCACCATTTGTGAATTTGTATTACGTCATAGTCTACCTGAGGGCTCCTGTGTTGGATCCCGTTTGCAGTTAATGAAGCAGCCGCACGGCATGTGGATCCAGCGCTCTGACAGCACAAATAACGGAGTGACCGCAGGGGCCAGCAGAGTGAGGAAGAAGCTCAGAGTCTCCAGGGACGAGCTGCGTGCATTCAGTGCGTGGCGCACCAGAACCAAAGTCTGTGAATGAAAGGGAAGAGGAAACTAATTCACTGAGGAGTCAGTGATTCAATATGCATGAAGAAATGGGGGGAGGGAGACACACGAAATGAAAAGAAATTACACAGATCCTTCACCCATACTGGGCTTTTTATGCTTTTCTTGTTCTTCTGTTTCATATTCAAATATGCCAGTGTCATTTGAGCCAAAATGTGATATAATAAGAGAGCTGCACTATTGAAACTAAATGTATACATTTTTATTGCTTGTGAGAAAATGAAAGTGCTCCTTTATAAATACAGTGCTTGGTGTCCCAGCAACAGGTGCAGCATCGAGCTGATATTGACATCTACAGCTTTCTATTATACCTGGAACTGCAGTCACGGATACAACTAGTAGGTATCTGAAGAGAAATCATCTTAGGCAAGACATGTTTGATCAGACTTGTTTGTTTCTTTAAAAAAAAACGTCAAAAAACATATTGGCATCCACAAGAAGGAAATTCGTTGTGAGTTCATTGTGTTTCTGATCAGTAAAATTCAGACATTTTCTGCATTAATCATCTCCAGTGATTTTTCTCATTCTCAGGGTCGCAAGTTTGGAATGCCAATTATGTTTGCCCATCGCATTCTGCTGGCTGCACAGCAAACAATGATGAATTTTATCACCTAAAATTGCTTTTTTTTTTTTTTAACAAGAACAAATGTTGTAACAGCAGCACTCACTGTGTAGCAATCATGCAAAGTATTTCACAATGCAACCTAATGAAAACTGCCCTTTAGGCATTGACTAAAACCTGCCAACTGCTGTTTTCAAGGCCTAATTTGATGGGACACTGGCTGTAATGAAATAATTGCATGTTTGTTTGTTTTTTAAGCAAGTCAGTGTTTATCAAATTTACTTAGCCCGATGTCTAAATGGTCTGAAAACTTGTCAGATCATTATAAATGTAATACGTTCTGTTGCCTGAAGGGACATTCAGGGTTTCTTAAACTATACAAAAAGAAATACTAGTTTCATTTATTTTTTCATCACTGGAAAGGCTTTTAAGAGAATAATACACTTCTAGTCTGACTTTAAATCCTACTCTCTCTTACTTTTGTCCATGTTATAAACTCTTACAACTCATGGCCTATACACAAACAACAGCAGAAATGGTGGTTTGATTCAGGGATGTATGACATTAATTAACATGTTTCACAAACTTGTGCTACATTAGAGGCCCGTACATGAGTTTCTAGATGTCTGTAAAGACCACTTTGTCCTTTATGATTCTTTTGGGTGAAATGTACACAGATGGTTGACCCAAACTGCTCAGTTATGCTTACCCTCCACATGAAGAACTTAAATCACCAAAATAACAGAAACAACCTGAGTGAGTACAACAGGGGGTTTAGATTAAAAGTGAGGTTATTGTAAGACTCAGTCTTATTCTGGAAAAAAAGTGAGGGGTTTGGTTTCATGCACAGCCATGATGACTAGTTTCATGAATTTTCTCTAAACAGCAGTCAGTGCCAAAAAGGGCATTTCATTCCAACTGAATAACATTTAAAAATCTGGGAACAAGATGATTTGCATGGTAAATGAGTGCAAACATTATTCAACTGGCAGATGTCAAGTGCTTTCAGAAAAAAAAAAAAAAAAAAAAAAAACATTTCAAGCCTACATAAATGGTTTGGCAGGAGTGTTTTGGAAATGGCAGGGTATTTTCTAAAAGTTATTACGCCGTTGGCTTCAGCTACTGTGGCATTTGCTTTTAACACGCTGCTTACCATCATTGGCATCCACAAAACAACTCGGACAACCGCCAGGATCATGGAGAAGCGCTTCTGTGCGAACACCACCGGCGTGTCTCCGACGGCTGGTGTCCTCTGCCCGCTGACAGACACCGGGGACAGGCCGCTGTCCTCTTTCTCCCTGAGCTCTGTCCCGCACGAGCTGGGGCTCAGCTCGTTGTAGGCACCGAAACTTTTGTTCAGGCTGTCCCGGGAAAAGGACTGAAGATCGCACAGGGGAGCGGACCCGCTCAGTCCCCTCGCCATCTCCAGGTAGTTGGGGTACAGCAAAGTCCTCTGGGGCTCTCTTGAGCACAGCAGCTGGTAGGTGAGCGGGATAAAGAAGAACAACAAGCCGCAGAGACACAGGGAATATAAAGAGAAAAGCAGCAGGGTGTAAAAACTGTCGCTCTCGGGGAAACACCCGAGAGAGGCCGGCGTAAAGCTGCCCCATCCGCACAGAGGTAACACACTGACGGCCAGGCTGACCGCCCAAACACCGGCGATGGCCCACATCACCCTTCTGGGTCGGCGGACGGACTGGAGCACTCCAAATCTCTTGGTGACATAAAAAGTATAAGCTGCTATGAGGCAAGCCTTCATATTGCTAGAAACACCCTGGAACACGTACAGAAGTCCGGATAAAGTGCACAGGCTGCCCGACCCTCCACCTCCGTCCGCCTCCCACTGAAGGAGCATGAACAGGGAGAGCGGGACCACGCTGAGCAGGTCGTCCACCGACATGGAAGCCACGATGAGACACAGCGAGGTTTTCCTCCTCATCCGCAGGAGGGAGAGCAGCGAATACACACCTCCGACGAAGGTGGCGGCGGCGATGGTTACGCACAAGCCGAAAAGCAGCAGGCGAACCTGCCTCTCCACCTCCGAGGGGTCCGTCTTCTCGTAGGTGGCCGTGGAAAGGTAGCTCTGGTTTGGCGCCGGGGAGCTGAGGTGCGTCGTGGACATTTTTCAAGTGGATGAACTTCTCTGTCTCTCTCTCTCTCTCTCTTTTTTGGCACTTTTAATTGGTCAAATCTTGCCCCGCTAGGATGTAAAGTTTAGAGATGTGAGGATGGCACGGCGCGTCTAAAAAAAAGCATTTCTAAAATAGGAGATTAAAAGAAAAAATCAGACAGAGGAGATGATGAGAGAGACACAGCGCAACATTCCTCACCGATCCAAGTGGGAACGCACGCGTAACCAAAGCTTCTAGGTCCCTTGGATGTGGTGCCTCCCCGGGGTAACCGTGCTGGCAGTCACTTGTATTCACCGTTCAAACCGCGCAACTAGAGCAAACCTCTCGTTTCCAGCTGCCGATTTACGCGCTGTCGTCATCACCGTCTCCCGTCTCGCGGCAGTCGTTTGGGGTTGGGCCAAACGCAGCCTAACTACTACACTGTCTGTGCAAAACCGGTTTATCAGGCTGCTTTTTCATTTGTGGCTTTGCTTGACCCTTTCCTTCTGGTTCCAAATACCAGCAGCACCTCCTCATTCTACCACCTTCCTCCCCTCAACCTCTCTCTCTCTCTCTCTGAATGAGGGGGCATTAAACCACAACTAACTACAGAATAATAAAAGAAAAGCTTTCTCTTGCAATGCAAATCTGTGTCTGTGTGCAAGCCCCCCCACCACCATCACTTTGTGGTTAATTCCATTTGGAAACCAAAAATGTCCATCTACACACAGACACACAGGCTGCCTCTGTGCCAGCCAGTTTCAGCAGATTACCTTTCATTGTTCCATTTTCAAAACCTTTTCCGCTTAATGGAGTCAGGAAACGAAATGCCAGGGCTGAAGTAACAGGGGAAACATAAATTAGATAAGATTTGAGTGGTATCTTGTGACCGTGTGGGCTCGACACTCCCTGAGCCAGACTGAAAACAGAGTAAGGCCAGTTTACTGTAAGTGCATGTGTGTGTTTGTTTGTATTTAACCCACTGTCAGAGTGGAGCAGCCCTCACGAGGCAGGGGGACAAAGGACACATTCAAGGCAGTGAAGTCATTTAAAAGGAAAGTTATCCATGCTTGACTCATCCAGACGGACACTGTGTTATAGGGAAACATATTAATCTTCTTTGTCACCAGAGACATGTGTTTTAAATGATAATTTTAATGAATGATTATGGTGTAATTACAACAGCCTGATAGTTTTATTAGACATAGGTAGTAGAGGGGCAACATTGGAAGATGCAACCAACTAAAGAAGAACCCCAATTACAGCATGTAACCCTGTAGCTGGACAAAGGCAGATTAGTTTGTGTGTGAAAGCACAGCCTGTGTATGTGTGTGTGTGTGCGTCAGTGTCTTTATGTGTGTGTCAGTCGTATACCCTGGTGTGGAGCTGGCCTTGTCTTGTCCTCCCATGTGGTGTTCAAGGATTTTCAGGCTGAAGGACTCCTCAGTTTGTTTAGATGGTTCATGGGTGTTCATTTACCCTCATGGTGTTCGGTAGATAGAAATAATACTCCATGTTTAGTGCTCTGTTTATCACTGGTGATAGATTTTTGGACTCATGCCCTTTATGCAAATGCACACACAGATCCACATGATGACAGCCCATGCCCATTTATTTACACTACTTCATCCTCTTCTCACTCACCGTATGATATCGCCATACTCAATCTATGGATGACCAGCTCTTTTAGCCTCGTGCAGCGTGTATCGACATGAACGCAAACATGACTGTAAGTGCATCTGACTGCAGGTCTTGTAATTGCATCAGGGTTTGGACTAAGTGACTTACAGGCAGTCTAAAGACTGGACTCTCTCCGGGGCCACAAGGACACAAAGAGGAACACACACAGAGGGCAAAACACAATCAACAAGGGTGCATATGCTCAAAATACACACAGAGACATGTACATAGAGATATACCAGCTGAGCTCAATGTCACACGTCAAGGTGACCTACTTTGTGCATTGTACATGCAATAGATTTGACTGCTGAAAAAAAAACTGGGTGAGAGTGGCTACCATAGTTTCCTGTGGTACGCACTGGTAGAAATGAGTGGGCGTAATAGGCAGGATGTTGAAAATAGGAAAAGCTTCGCATCACTATCAAACATCCATCATCTTTCGGGAGGAAGACTGATGTTATATCAAGGTGATTACAAGATGGAAGGAAAAGATGAATATAGAAAATGTTGTAGAGATGTATAATTTAAATTGGTGTAAAATCTATACCTTTCGACTGGCTGCAGGTACATCTAAAACAAACTGAGGTCGTTCAGCTTGAGAAATATAGATGTGCACTGTCAATTAAAAGCAGTACTCTTGAATTCCTGACGACACAGGTACCTGCGCATACATGCATTATGAATGCAAATGCAACTATGGATAAAGTGCAAGCATACTACTCTATATATTTATCTACATGAGTAGCAGTAAAGCATACAGGCAATACCTGCAAGCCGTTGGCAGAAATTATTACAGAAAGTATCCTTGCTGTGCTTTATTTACTGTTATAACAACTTTACCATAGCAGCCAATATAAACTACTGCTATATGACACAATGAAAATCAGCAGAATCTGAGCGAAACACTGCCCAGCACACTACAGCTGTATGTCCATGTTCTACTGGATAAATTAGATAAAATTTAACATCCCCATCTGCAGGTGACATCCATTTCTTCCTGCACCTGCAAATTGTTCTTTTGGATAAACAGCGTTTGAAACAGTTCCATTCTGCATTCTTTGTAGAGGTTTGGTGAACTGAATCTGTGAAATAGAGGCGGGTTATGGTGGTACTGTTAATGTCAACATGGAAAAAGGTGTTTATAATTTGGCAATGCAATGTTTAGATTCATTCTTGTGTCTACCTCCGTAACTGTTAATGGAGTCTCATGAAGATGTTGAAAATTACCTTCACGTCTAATGGCGAGTTTGATTTGAGAATTCCCGTATCACCACAACATCATCAGTCATTCATCTATGTCTTAAGCGAGCTGAAAAGTAAATCGTGGGGAATTCTATAGGTAAAACCTCACTGTGCCTCTGCCACTTGAATTCCTTAGGATCATGGGAAGTGAGCAATCAATGATGAATGTATATTATGTTGTATAAATACTTACAAGGTTCATTTTATGATGTACCTTGCATATATGGTCATATATCTGCATACATGTTTGCAGATCCACACAGCTCACATTCTCTGTTGCTTACAATATATTGGTGCTTCGATTCAACTGTGGTTTGTAACTAAATTATAATTTTTGATGTCTCTCCACTCATCCAGATCACCTGCAGGCATTTTGTGACACAGCCTAAACTCAGCACACACATGGCACACTAGGTCTAGGTGCATCGTTATCTGGTCATCTGGGTAACAATGGAAAGCAGCCTTGACACCCAGAGATACAGAGACAAACAGAATGGAAGATTATATTTTTAAAGAGATGTAAATGAGGAAAGGATTTGATAGATGGTGTGAATTCAAAATAATATTGTAATTCTCTGCTAGGGTGCTCCTGTAGGGGTCAAAAGGTGAGACAGCGTGCGTGGGGCTGTTCAGGTGGTGTTTTAAATTAGATTAGGGGTTAAGAACCAAAATACTTGATGTGAAAAAAGGAGGAAAGAACATGGTGCTGTAAAAAATGAAACCTGTGCACTGAAACCCAGATGTCATAGTACTGGAATGGTTTTCATATACTAACACGATTCAAATGACTCTTTACGAATTGATCTCATCTGCCTCACCAAAAAGCACAGGTAAATCCTTGGTACAGTCCGGCTTCAACTTTGCTGGATCTCCTGACTGAATTCTGGCCAAATGCGCTGAGCAGGCACAGTGGAACCCAGAGCTAAGAGGAGAGCCATCTCGATAAGTCCAAGCCCTGTAACTGGTCTCAGCCCTTGGTATCATGTCTGCCAGTTATTGATGTTTTCCCCCGTGCTATAAACATAGATTCACACAGCTTCAAATTCTCTCCGGAGGGACAGACTTCATAATATATATGGTCTTTGGTCCATTGACAGTCATAAATAAGAGACTACAATCATTCACAGGAGGATGTATATGATTTTTTGAAGACGAAACATCCCAGTGACAGAACATTTTGCAGTGTGTCAGTAACTTTTTAATTTTTTTTTATTAAGACTTGCAGGACACTTTTATTATGTGTGCACAGTATATAAACAACTCTTTCACTAAACAGAGACCAGATTGATGTGTGTGAAATTGATTAAGCCATGATGCTAAACGCTGTTGTTTGAATTATGTAGCATGAATAAGGCTGACTTTTTCAAATAGTGTATAAAAACTAAAAATTCAGACATATACCGACATAAAATTTCACAAACTGACATACAAATTCAGTGTAATTCAAATCAGAAAAATTGCTTTCAATTCAGCGGTAACTCTTACACCATATATTTGGGCCTGAATACTTATATGTACTACAGGTGTATATTGACATGTGTGTGTGTGTGTGTGTGTGTGTCAAATGTGCTCAAGTGTCGATACCTGTAAATAGTGACACAGTGAGAGTCTGCAGAAATTAATGGTGCCAGATAACTGAGTACAGTCTCCATCTGTGCACATCAAAGATAGTCATCTATAATACATGGGGCAGTGTGTTAGAAGCCATGCCTTTGAGCATATTTTTAAAAATCAGCTTTATATTTGTTATGTGTAGAATTAGTTTCTTTTGTTTTGTTTATGTATATTTGTAGAATGCACCGGCTTTCAGCCAAGTTGGCCATCAGAAGTCTTGTCAGACCACATGCAATTCACAGCCCTTGTTTCCTTGAAACGCAGCTTGGGAGTTTATGGTCAAACACAAACACCTTTTTTGCCTTCTGCTTTATCTCTGTCTTCTTTCTCTCCTGGGCACACAAACCACATACTAATGTTCAGTTTACAACACCACTAATTGACTGAGTTTGAATATTTATATTATGTACTTTTCTGAAAGCACCAAAAGTGATAATGGTGTTCTCTGAGAGGGGTTAAAAAAAGAAGCGATGTCCTCATCAGTGAGCCAGACTGTTCAGATCCTCATAGGTAACAATAGTTTCTAAAGTGAAATAGGTGGAG
>BRZM01002654.1:61153-113544 GCA_033238685.1 Lates japonicus | reverse complement strand
GATTTAAGTGAAATGAGTGGAGAAAATCCAACAGCAGCAGTAGCCTTAAACAACCGTTCACTGCCCACCTAAACAAATACTTGAATAAAGTTATCCAAATTTAACTGAGGTGAAGTTATACCAGGTAACCCCAGCCAAGTAGAAACGAGATCCCTAGAGTTTTTCAAAGTTTTTCAAAGAGATTTAGTTTAGTGCCGCAGTTAGGGTTGATTTGCACTTGCAAAAGCCTTGCATCATCACTGAGCTGGAATAACTGTCATGCAGCTATTAGAAATGAAACTGGTGAAAATGGGGAAGAAGTCAACATGTCACTGCACACTGAGAAGTGACAAAGAAACCCCTGATTAAATGAGTGGAGAAACATAACAAAATTTACTGTAATCACCTTCAAATACAACACAGTGGTTTGAAAATGATGAGAATGAATGCAGGATCTCAATCTAGGTAAACACCTGTAGCAATTTTGTGTTAGAGCACCATCCACCACCATCATCAAAATACAACATGAGGGGATATCTTTGGCAGAATGGTGTCTTTGGAGCCCAGATTTTGGCTTTGCCTATCTCCATGGACAAACTCTTTTCCTGTTCAGAGGAATCAATACATGAACTTTTACCCACAGAACTCAAAATAGAACATGAACTGGATCATTTTAAACTAATGCTGAAATACTACCGAAAGTTTTCAGAGAGAGATTAGTCATTTATGGTAACTACTGTACAGAGTACCAGCCAGCACCTGACGTGGGTGCAGGTACTGTAACCTAGCTGGCGTTGTAAATGCTGTGAACATAGCACTGGTCCATGTATGTATGTTCATGTCCTTATAAAAATGAACATTAAATAAATAAATAAATACTCTGCATATTACAAATACATATATACATACATACGCACGCACACACACACACACACACACACACACACACACACATATATATATATATAATTGCTTGCCTAGCATCTATGTGTTGTGTTATTGAAAATGTACATGGATAGGGCATATCAACGTAAAAATGTGCGGAATATATCATTAGTCATTTCTGTCCCAAAATATTCACTAACTAAATGTACAGTCCCAGAAGTCAGAGCTTGTTCTCAGAGGAGAACTATATAAGGAGAATTTAGCAGAGGAGCACAAAATGGTCAGTATAGTTGGAATTGATAAAATAATGATACACAACAAGAATAAATATGCATGTAATAAGCAAATAATAATTAGTTGTTTGTTATCTCTTCCATGGAAACCGTCAGGATTTCGTTCTTAATCTGATGGTTAGCCCCAACAATCACATGTTCAGTCTGAAGAGTCCTTGGCTATTTACAGGATATGAAAGTTGAAAAACATATTTCTGCACAAGTAGAAACAAAGGTTAGCCTGTTCAAGTGGATCTATTATTCCTTCTTTGTGTGTGTTCCTATCAACGCTTCCTTACTGTACCGTGCAGTAAAGACTGTAACATAAAGAACTAGGACACAGAACGCTGTATTATGGGTGAGACCACATACTCCACTCAATGCCAAACAATCCCAAACATATTCAGTTCGCCTTTATAATAGCAAAATAAAAGTAGTCTTATGACAAATTATTTACTTAAAACTAAAAAAACAAACAAACATAGTGTCGCGCATAGTACAATAGAAAGGGTAATGTATTATATTTTAGTCTTGTAAACATTAAAGTCTTAAAATATTATTTCCTGAGAAACAGATGGAAATGTTGAAAAATACCTTATATTGCAATGTTAAGCAAATTGACAAAAAATTCCTTGATTTGCACCTCCAAATTTTAACGTGGCTCTAACTGGCCCATGCCTCAACCCTCCATCGTTTGGTAACCAGTGTACTGTGGTTTGTACAATTTGCTGAAAATAAACAGACATGGTGTAAACATAAGCCTTTGGTAGAGGCAGTAATTAATTTGTACTAAAAGGACAGTAACTGCTGAACCCTCATATCAACTCCACATAGAGATTTTGGACATAGTTTTACACAGAATGTAGACTTATCACTACATTGTGCATAAGGAAGGAATTCTCTTGAATGGCCAGCATGAACAGAGAGTGCAGTGGGATTATAGCATGTGGCCAGACAGTGTTTCTTGATTTGTCCACCAGATGGACCTTATTGCACTGTGGAAAATCTGGCCAGCAGACAACTTGCTGCAGCCAGAGCCAACAACCCATTATGGATCGCTCAGGAGGAAGCAGGTGTCCAAAATATTGCCCAAAACCAGTGCATAACTGAGCTACACAATGATACATTTGTTCTTCTCTATGTTTTCCTGCAGCTAGAACCTTTCTAGTAATATGTGGGGGACACAGGCCTTCGCTTTGCAGGTTCTGACTGCTGTGGTCCCTGCACGGCTTCAGGTGGGTCACTGTTACAGTCCTACTGAGACAAAATCATCATCAAGGCAGTTGACCAGAAGAATGTGACAAATTAGTTCACTGTTTTGTGGATTGAAGCCCTCTCCTGATCTTCAAACCTCCATCCCAACAACCTGCACCACTAATCAGCATAATGAATTCCTCCACATGCTTGCCTTAATGGAATCATCATTTGTAGAGGAGGAAAAACTGGCAAGAAAACAACCAGCCCAGAGTAATTTACCTGGTTGGTTACAGAGAAAACTTATGAGAACTTATAGCTTGTCTGAGTATTTATGCAAAAAAAACAGATGATGGTAATTCATAATTTGTTTTCTTGGTTATTAGAGGAAAGACAGCATTAAGTGACAGATGAGAGGAGATAAATGGAGAGCATAACAAGGACATGATGACAAACCCATCTGTTTTTCAGTGTGTGTGCTTACGTGTGTGTGTGCATGCACTGACCTTTTGTTTCCCCTTTTCCTCCCATGTGCACAATGTGTCTATATTTCATTAATGAGCAGACTGGAGATTTTCTATAATATGGGCCCATTAGTACCTCTTTCCCTCTGGGGTCTATTTTATTATGTTCTCATTCATTCTTCTGAAGGCAACAACTATAGAGAGGCAGACAGCAGACATGGCTCACTGTCACAGGAATTCAGTAAACTGCAATATATCTGGCACCACTTTCTGGAGTAGCGGCTTTTTTGAACTCGATCAATGGGGGTTTCAGAAACACTAGCTTTGAAATGAGGCAGAAAGGCAAAGCGGTGAGAGGCAAATTATGAAATATCATTGTCTACAATGATTTGTGCACAAATTAGTCAAGAGCTGAATTAACTATCCAAAACATACAGATCATATGGGATTGAGCCCCGTCGAAAGCCTCTTGACTGGACAGCTGCACAACAACCATTACTACCATGCTCACACAAGCAAACTTTTAAAACCAAGCAGGCGCACTAAACTAGAGCACTCTTCAAAACCCATCAGAGCACAGCAACTCCTCAAAGGACTATCTCAAGTATAAGTCAATCTTGGTCTTTCCAATCCAGTGCGCATCTCAGACAGAGAATATAGTTTGAAATATTTATTAAAACCTCTTTGAACATCACTAAAAATAACAAGTGTGTTTCACCACAGGAAGAGAAGCAGGGGGAGTGGATGTTGCTGTGTTTTCTTTCCAGAACATTAGAGGGCAGTGGTTTATTTAAAACAAAGGCCTGATCAGCTAGAACCCCTAGAAATACACTGAGAGGCACTCAGATAGACATGTTCTATCGCCAAAGCCACCGCTACCATCAATATCATGATATCTGAAACTTGAGGATGGAAAACAGTGGTTATCTGCATTGAGAAGGACTGACAAAAATAAGTATGATGTCATCCTGCTGACTGTTCAAAGTCAAGAGTAAACCATTTCCTGTCAGAGAATCTGTAGTCAATAGATAAGGACAGAGGAAAACGGGTAAGCCCAAGAAGCGGTAACGTCAGCAGTGGTTGACAGATCATGTCAGCGTGTTAAGACGGCTGAAATGGCACAGTCGTTCCAGGTGAAACCGCAAACGTGACCACATGGGCCAACGCTGTTGTTAACAGGGATGTTTGTCACAAAGTACAGCAGTGTTAGTCACAACAGCCCAGGCCCAAATACTAAAGGCGCTTAAATACGCAATCTGTGTCACTATAAAATGTCTTGGGAATCGGTCTAGACATGCCTTTACATTTTGATAAGCATGCTTTCAGTCAAATCTGTCTTTAGCATCAGGATTAGGAGATGAATCCACCTTGCATCTGCATTGTTGTGTACCTACATTACGCCGGCCAAGGCTCTGGACTTTCGCTGAAACATGCAGTGCAATTACAGAAGGCAGCAGCGCCTGAGTTGAATCAATCTAGTGTTACCATGTAATGAAATCCCAAGTTAAAAAGCATTCTGATTACTTGTATTTTTACACACCTGTACTTTTCTAGAGTCACTGATACTTGAAATCAAAGATTGTTTGCTGTTGGTTGGAATCAGGAGGTTATTGCATGTCAGCTAAGCTTTTTATCCCTTTTTCTTGTAATAGGAGGTGAAAAGATGATTCTCATATGAAAATATATAGTGACCGCTGTAGGCATTGCTGAATTGAACAGCATTGGTGGAATTCGCAATGATAAGAGTCAGGATTCAACACTTGGATGCAGCAGTACCTACAAGCTACTTTATACCACTTTCTAATTAGAGACTTATAATTTGTAACTAATTAAAGCTTTAACAAAGAACATTTAGAGAAAATAAGTGATAAACTAATTCATAATGACTGGTTTGGTTTTCCAGTTTGTGAAAACAACTAAGGTCTCTCCTGTTCTGTTTGGTAATAAAATTTATCTATGAGAAACTGAAACAGTCCAGATACTCTGCAGCTCTCTTGTGGCCATATTGTTGCTTTTTTCGCCAGTGTGGCAAACACGTGTTGTTCTTATTAATATTATAGGATTGGTAAATTACTTATTAACCATCATTAAAGTCAGTTTACACATAAAAGATGGTTCATTGCATGTGTCCTCATTATATTCTCATGCCTGCACTGTTGTCTTCCACTGCATGTCACCAACCTCACTGAGTTAGAGGGGAAAGAGAACACCTAGGAGAAGGTATGCTATGGCTATGACAGATGAGAGCTATCACGTAGCATTCTTTCTGGGTCTAGTTCGACCATCTGGATTCAGGCATGCATGCACACACAAGCACAAATAACACACAAAGAGATGCTCAAACATTGGCGACGCAAACAAATGAACATTCATTTGTGAGATAATATATGTTTAGTTGATTGTCCTATGGGGAACAATTAGAGCAAGGAGCTGTTCAGAAGGTTTTCCTTACCACAACATGGCAGGGCTAGAATGGGAGCAATTACATAAATGCAACAGACAGGCAAATTCTTCAGCAGAGCTGTCTGGTCCCTGGTAATAGCATATGAAACCCAAAGCACAGCAACAAACATTCTGTACCTCTGACTCTGGAAACGAACTCAGTCCAGGACAAATTATTAAAGATCGTGCCATTAGCAGCAATCAACTGACCTTGCTTGACCTCCAGTCAGCATGTGAGAGTCTTTGGAGAAAGTGTGTGAGTATGTGTACACATGTCTGTGGATGTGTGTGTGTGTGTGTGTGTGTGTGTGTGTGAAAGTAAGGAGTAAACAAGGACGCACACTGCTGTTGATGAAGTAACTCGCCACCTACTTAATATCCAACTATGAGCTACATCAGAAATTTTGATCTGAAATTTCAATCAAACCTTTGTCACTTGTCGGCAAGAAAAGTAAGCAGGAGCAGTTTGGAACTGTCAACATGAAGAGCTGGTCTGACAAAAACAGTCCCTTTGTGGAGAGTCTGTAAATGTCATGTACAGCTAGCAGGCAATGTTGATGAAATGATTTTTATTTAGAAAAGAAAACAGTTATAGTCACTTAATGTAATAATTGTGTATCTTAAAATTATCGTGACAGGATAGGTTTTGGAATGCTTGGGCGATATGGGCTGAAGGTGAGGCATGTTGCTGTTAAATTGCTTTCTGGTGGAGGCTGCCAAAAAGGATCATTAAAATTCTTACACAAAGTGGCTATGATGTCACATTAATTGGATTTTTTAGTCACAGGAGCAGCACAACAACACAGAGATATTATCACTCCCGTACATTTTTTAGGCTGCTTTCACCAACATTGTTCTGAAGAAAAACCTAGCCCTCTCAGTCATTCAAATGGAGCCACTTCATCGACAGGAGTGCCAGGGGGTTTCTGGCAAACAAGACATATACTAGATGCAACTTTAAGGTATAACTGAATTTTGCTGGGTGGGTGCACATGAAAACCTGCGCTGAGAATAAATTTATACAATATTGTCCTTGACGTTGGGATGAAGACAATATGTACAGGTACGCGTAAGATTAAAAGAGAGGGCAGGAGAGGAAAGAGCCATTTCAAGAGAATGAAGTGTGACATAGCACAATGAGCGACTGGAGGCATAGCACTGTACAACTTCTGTGGTTAGTGTGTCTGAAAATATGTCTGCCAGATTTTTTTTTCAAAGTAAAATTGCAGTTAAATTGGGAATCTGAGGTTATATTCAACCCACAAAAGAAGTTTTTGAACTGGCTATCTATGTCACCTGTCATTCCTTTCCACGCCAGTGACCCTACTGATACCAACTTACCATGGCAAACAAGCACAGGCTTGTGAAGAGGGGAGTAACTGATGACTCCACCTGTGTATTTAGATGAAATTGGAAAATCCTAGAGAAAACAAGGATTAATATCAGAGAAAATAGTATATATTTATATGTGAGTGCCACTGTGAAATGTATTAATCATGTTGTGGGGACTCTAAGGTTTACAGTCAACACACAGGGACTCAACTGCCATGTGGAGACAAAAGCTGGTCCCAAATAAGATAAAACCATTAATGTGATACAGCTATTTTGCTTAGTGTTGATTAAACATGTCTTGACTTGTTTAAGACCCGCGAGAATGAACACAAGTAAACTAAGTGGCCTCCCAACCGACACAAACAAGTTGGTGTGTATGTATTATAAAGAGAACGCTTGATCATCCAGCCTCAATATCACTGCTTCCCGTGTGTACACCTCACCCTGCTCCATCTCACACATTGTATTACGGCTCAAGTCACATAACAAGCGACTGTAGAGAGCAGGATACCAGTACTATTTAGAGTTGTGGAGAACAAACATAAGACCTTGTTGGTCAGAGAGGAATTTCGTTGGGTACACTTAAACATGATTTCTCCATCCACCTCATAGATAAAAAAAAGCAAATAAAAAAAAAAAATCCTGAACTGCCTGTGCCAGTCTGGAAATATTGGTGTTGGAACTTCAACCAGTTTTCATCTCTTTTGCCTGCCCTCTTCAGCCTCATGACCAACATAAACCCCTCATCTGAAAGTTCTCTCCTGAGTGACAGCAGTGAGGTTATTATTGTGTGTAGTATATGTGAGTCCTCCTTGTCTGGTGTGGTGTGCTTTGTGTGTGTTCTACTTTGGTGAGATTGTATGTGAATGTGTGTATTTATGTGCACTGACAGACTTTTGAGCAGATGGACAGGCCGCCTGTTGCTGATAGGAGAGTTACCCCTTGACAGTTCCTGAAGGAGTGTGCTGACAGAACAACCCATCCGAGTGACCTTGATCCAGAAACCAAAGCACCTCAGTATCTTGCCTTGTCTGAGATGCGGACCTAACGAATATACATCAGTTGAATTATAAAAAATAATCTCGGACATTGTAACACACTGTCGCTGTGACCGGTGTGATCTATGGGAATATTCTGACCAAATGCGGAACTGTTTATTAATCATGGCTTTTTGCTTCAGAGGAACTTCATGTCCTGAACAGTTACTGTAATTGATCACAAAACCACAAGGCTGTCACCAAAACTATGATGAATCAAATCGAATGGGGAAGGTTTAGTATTTGACACAGGGTTTCTGTCTAAATGCTACTGATGTAATGTGCATGTCACTACTTGAATGAATGTTTGATCTGTGTAAAGGTTTTTGGCACCTTTTCACCGAACACACAACAGTCTTCAAGAGTATGCCCATTGCATGTGTCTGTGTATCTCTTGTTCGTGTTTGCACACATGTGCTATTTTTGCAGCAAAGACTGTTTTAATACCTGTGTCACCCCCGGCACAGTGCAATTAAAACTAATACTTCCAGGAGTCCAACACGCCAGTTTACTGACATAAAACAGAACTCAATGGCCACCAGAAGGGGCGAGGCTATTTGAAGAGCACAGCAACAAAATGGATGGAAAAATATGATCACAGAAAGCTGTACTGCAGGCAAATGAACATCTTTTGATGTATTGTTAGCAGCTGCTGTGAAAACTGCTGTCAGTTCAGCTTCACAGATATTCAAAAGATGTACACAGATGCAACCGAGAGGAATCATGCTGTTCGTTATCAGAGGTGATGAAACATGGATGGTGTGATGGGACAACAGTAAAACAGGCTTGCATAAGCATTTATCTTTAAGTTTAGAGTACCTAATTGACAATGTAAGCTTTACTGATATATATGCAAGGATGTCTATGAGCATGAAATGGTTTGATAGAGAAAACAAGTGCAGTTTCCTAATCAAAGTGTCTCTTTTCTCCAGACGAAAGTACTCCAATTACTTGCGACATGGCTACAGTATAGCGTAAAATGTCTAGTGCCTAAAAATAAAATACACATCAGCAACTACAGCTATCATATCGCATGATCAGTGACTGATAACAATGATACTGGGTAGTCTCATCCCTGCTTCCACTGAAATTAGGTCATTTATTCTCTGCAGTGATGTACTCTGCTTTCTTTTCTTCTCACTTTAACGCCAATTTTCACTTTCAGACCCAACATCCTCATGTGTTTGCAAAGTTACTGTTTCCTCACAGAGGTGACCTCTGGTGAACTTTGGTGCTCGACATTTAAGAGAGCATGTGCAAAAAAGGCCACTTCTTGTAAGTAAACGGACAACTGGCTCAAATAAAAAGCTTTTTTATGGGGCTATAGACAGAGCTATATCACTTTTCTTACAAAATGTATAGGCTAATGAACTACCACAGTGGTTTAGAGTAACACTGATCACAGAGCAGGTGGCTTACTGGAGTAGAAATTGTTACGGCAGTTGATGACGCCTTTAATCTCTGGCATGGAAGCACGTATAGTAATCGTTTTTGTTCAACCCCTGCTGTAACTGGCTAGATTAAGTAAACTTTGGAGAATTTAGATGAAGCTTTTATACATGTGATTCTTAACCACTTCCGTCAAAACAGTAGCTGAGATGTGTTATGAGAAGACTGCATGAGAACAATTATATATGTACCATCAAAGAAATCCAGTAAGCATGGGCTCCGTGGATTTGCAGGTTAAAAGAAACCTAGAACCGTAGTTTAAAACTGGAGCGAATTGAATGTTGCCTGGATGTCTGTGTAGATTTACCCACTTTTTAAACTATTTTCAGTGTGAGGCAGGCCCTGTCAGTACACTCGAGTTATGCATTACACTGAAATGTCAGCTGAGAACAGTTAGTTGTTACACAGAAAACCCAGTAACACAATTAATATGGTAAGTGGAAGTGTGAATACCACTTCATAGCAAGCCAAAATGGTTGCACCATTCCAATTTGCAGCGCAATTTTACTTGTATATTAATGAGCTGATATTAGCGTATAACCCAAGTAAACTTTATCAACCCTGATTCACTGAAGTACAGATTTAAGAAGAACAAATTGAGCTGTGCTGCATGCTGGTTATTTTTATTTTATGCATATGACATTTATTCTTTCATTGTGAGAACACTGTGGCCCTAGTATTATGGGTAATTGTTGTTACAGGTACAGTAAATACCATTTATTATTCTATATGCAAATTTCTTGTAGGCAATACATTCCACTTAAAGCTGCTGTTGAGACTAAATTACAGTGCACTTTCAGAATTCCTAAATCAATATGATAAGGATAGTACTCTAGACAATTTCAAACCACAAAATAATTTGAATTAAAACCAACTGAGAGCCATGTGATGAAGTACACACTGAAATATGCTACACATCACTTCATCACACTGTTCACCTGAACCTGCGCCCCCGAGCTATTTAGGTGCCACTGACAGCAAGTGCTGCTGACGGGGTCACTCCTAAACGCCGCCCTGACGGAGGAGGCAGCGACTCGTTGAACGGGGAACTTCAGGAGGCTTACTTCAGTGCCTCACTGTATGTCATAGGCTGTATAACTATGGGATCTCCCCCCCTGTGGATCACACACTTGACCAATTGCGCCGCGCACGAGTCCGGATGGATCATTTGAATTCAGCGATCCTCTCCGGGTAGATGTGGTACAGTACAGTAGGTAGTTGTAGTGAAGGGTCTGTGCGTGCGTGAGTGTGTGTGCGCGCGCCTGTGTGTGTGTGTGTGTGTGTGTGTGTGTGCGTTTGTGTGAATGTGCACTCCTAGAATAGAAAGCCAAAGGAAGAAGAAGAAGAAGGAGAAGAAGAAGAAGAAGGAGAGAGGCGGGATCGGTTTGTGCCTTGTTGAGATCCAGGGTGAAGCAAATAGATCGTCTGTAACAGATCGATCAGCAGTTCGCGCTCCCTCAGTGGAATTGATGGATGTTTGATCAGTGGATGTGATGCCCATATATATCATCGACCGAAAATTTCCCGACACATCTGGTAAGTCGCTCACGCACCCCGAGCGCTTCTTATAACGTGGTGCCATCTGTGCGTCTCTGCCTGAGCGTGTGCGTGTGTGTGTGTGTGTCCGCACGCGCGTGTGTTAGTACGCATTATGTTTTTTGCGTGTGCGTGTGCGCGCGTGCCGGCTCTGGTGACACGGGGCAGCGCGCACCAGTTGATCATGCCAGCCGCCCCCCTCCCAGTTGGAGTTCCCGACGTGCAACAGGAGATGAGGAGCTGGCACGCATTTAGCTGCGACTTGCTCGGTTGCGAATCACCGCGTGTGCCGCATTTGTATCACCAAAAACCCAGATACATTTCGTCCTATCAGAGAACACTTTAATTCTCTTGTCATAGTATTCCTATACTATACTATTTTTCATAGTATTCCTACTGGGCATCCCACAAGCTTACTTTATGATTTTGGTTCACTGTGTTCCAGTTACATTGGCACCAAGTTTTGGTGTTATGTTCCTTTAAAAGTTATTTTTCCTATTCCATTCATATTGCTATGAGAGGAGAAAAAAAACCATTAGGAAGGCAGTTTAAGAGGTGGACTTCATTTCAGCTAGATCACAGCACCCTTGGGAAGCAAGTCTTCTCTCAAAAAATGATTTTAAAGTGATTTTAGTCTTCAGTGGGCAGCCATAGGCCCAGAGCTGAAAATTATATCCCAGAGAAGGTATTATTTTAAGTTGAAGTAGGCCACATTCCTGTACTTATTCAGACTCAATTAAGTACATGACATGTTCATGGCTCACATGGATGTAGGTTGTAAAACAAGTGACTTTGTACATGTAGTCTCATGTTGACTTGGGGGTGTGTGTGTGTGTGTGTGTGTGTGTGTGTGTGCAGACGTATGGGTATTTTCAGGTGTCTTAGTGAATGATGGGTTTAATTTTGAAGGGGTTTGTGAGGTCTCCCAAGACATGCTGACTGTTTATGTTTTAGATATATCATGACAGACAGACAGACAGACAGACAGAAAAGGAGAAAGGGAGTTCTGACTTTTCTGTACTCAGTTTCATACACCATTATCACACATGACAGCGCGTACCTTCGTAAGACACACTCAGGAAAAACATCAGAGCCTCATTATAAAAAAGTAAAAACGGTGTCCTGCAGCAGAGGCAGTAACATCAGCAACAGAAATGACAGCTCACCTTACAAATAACTCGCACACATGTGAGGCCCTCCGCCCTCACAGAGCAAACATCCTTCAAGACATCTGTATCAAGCACGTACTACCAACATATTCTGTAGTAGACCCAGAAGTAACGTGAATGAGTGGATGAGAATTATCTGACTTTAAACGTGTACAGTCCTTAATTCCTTCTGACTTGTGTAAAGAAACAGCAGCATTGCGTGTGTGCTAGTGCATTAGAGGGACATACAGTAAGTGCTCCTTAAGATTCATACCTAACATGCCTCAGCATACTGAGAGGGAGTCACTTAACATGATTTAGGACTTCTCAGTGTCTCACTCTGTTTTTACGGCTTTCTCTCCCCTCCCTTCTATCACTCATTTTTGCACATTCCTCCACTCTGTCTTAAAGTCCCTTTCCCTTTTAGATAAATTTTGCCGGCGTTCCATTTCTTGGCATGCAACATGTCAGGATTAGAGTGAATGAATATAATATACAGCCTCTCCACTGCTGACATGCACACATGGTTTTATTAGAGCTGTGGGACTGCTGTCACGGTGATGTGTTTGCCTGGAGATGAAAAAAAAAATTATAATAATTTTTTTAAATAAAAGAGCAAAGTTGATGCAGAGTTTCTCCCCCCTTCTACAGCCAGAGAAAGCTTGACAGTAAGTTATGATTAACATACAGTGTCAACTTATGTCATACTACTTCATTTCCTATTTTTATGCCTTCAATCACTCATTTTCATCCCATATTTTCCATTGCCCTTATGCCTGTTGTTGAATCACATCCTGGTCACCTCTCTCCTACAGTAAATCTTATGACCCATAGTGAAGTCATGCATGCTTTAGTGCTAGTGTGGCATTGGGAAAGCAGCCTGGAGGGAGCTGTGGTTGGCGTGTACAATAATGGCCAATTACCAAGCTGGATAATGACTGTAACCAGGAGAGTTTACTTTACATTGGGCTCTTGTTTTGCCATAAAGAGGAATGATAGGGGGAGTTTGACATTCAGCAGGCCTGCTGTTTTGTTGTGATACCTGCGGATGTGTGTGTACAGTAGCTGATGCTGTGCGTCTGTGGCTGTCTGCTTGTTCAAAGGGAACCTGAGAGACTTTGTCCTTTAGTCGTGCCGTGCTCTCATCTCAGCCTGCGCACAGAGAGACCCACCCATCTGCACAAGCGCCCCATGACACCAGCTTGTAAAAGTGTGTGAGAGAGCATCGCCGTGGATGAATGTGTGCGTACGTGTTTGCGTGCACTGGTTGCACGGCTGTGTGTGTGTGTGTGTGTGAATGTGTGTGTGTGTGTTTGGGCGTGCGACGTCGGTGAGGGATTAAGGATTAATTGCCTTCAGAGATAGACTTAACCGCTTGTTACGTGAACTTTGTAAAGTTCTCACTTGGCCCCAGAGAGGAAAACAACTCTACAGTATATAGTGAGGAGCAGAGGAAGGTCTCTCTTGTTTTCTGTTCTTTAGAAGTGTGTGTTACTTGTTTTTTTTTTTTTTGTCTGGAGTGCACTGCCACAAGAGGGTAAGAACTTCCATTGTTCTTACCTTTTGCTCCAAGATTTAAAAAAAAAAAACATACTGTTAGTCTTTTTTTTCTCATTTGTTTTCGTATTGCTGCCATATGTCTTTTATTTCCCTTCCACTCTTTTTATTTTCATTCTTCAGCGCACACCTAAAAAAATCTGGAGACTTAACAGAATGTTTGTTTAGTTAATGTCAAAATTAATATATTTTGATTGAAAATGGTGTGTTGGAAAAGTGCCCAAATCCTCACATTTGAGAGGCTGCAGCCAGCAAGTGGCATTTTTGCTAGATGACTTCAAAGATCAGTTGATTTTGGATGAATGTCAAATGTAACCAGATTTATATGTCATCAAAGTCCCTTTCTTTTCATCTGTTTTGGGCTGCAGCTAGTCAATATTTTCATTATCAGTCAACTGTCCATGAATTTGTCAACTAACCCATCACCAATTAGAAAAATGTCAGAAAATAGTGAAGAATGCCCATCGCAGTTTCTTAGAGCCCAAAGTGATATCTTTAAATTGCTTGTTTTGGTCAAACCAACAGTCTGAAACCACAAATTATTCAGTTTACAATGATAAAACAAGGGAAACGAAGCAGCACATCCTCATGTCTGAGGGTCTGCAACCAGCATGTGTTTCGTATGTTTGCTTGATAAATTATTTTAATTCAATATCACAATTGCAGACTAATTTTGTCAGTCGACTAACTGACTTCAGCTCAACTTCTCATGTTCTCCTTCTCTCCTCAGGTGAGTTGATACAGCCGGCAGCTGAAGGAGGAGACCTAAGAATGACAGAGACTAACCTCAAATGCGAAAGCCCCGCTGACCTTCTGAGATCGGCCTCATCACTATCGCCTCCTTGCTCTTCATCGTCATCGCCGCCTTTATCATCCTCTTTGCCACACAGAAGACCGGGTGAGTGAAGTAATCTGGAGGACAGAGAGAACTTGTACGATAATGAAATTTTGAGAAGTATCTGAAACCTTGAGTGGTCTTTGCTTGTGGCTCATGTTGATGAAAGTTTTTAAAAAAACCCAGTTTGATCAAAACAAGTTTGTCATGTAATTATTTTTTGAGGGCTGCCCAGCATTGAAGACATTCTTTAGTTTTCCATGTCACAATATTAAGTGACCCTTTCAGAACTTTTGTAGATTGCCTTTAAACAGAGCACATGTACTGACCATCACGCCCAGCTGAGGTCACAAAGATGTGTGTTTGGTAAGCATTTCGCTCAGGTGAATAGAAACTCAGGAGCTGTGTGTTGAAAGCATAGCAAAAAGGCACAACCACTGAGCCAGAAAGAAGAATGCAGTGTGCAAAGGTCCTTTTAGAGTTTTACCAGGTTCTCAGGCATTTTATACAACAGTGTGTTGAATTTGCAGCCGATGTTTTCCTGTAAATGTCATCAGTTCAATGCTTATGTGAAATGGATAATTTAACACTGACATGTGAATAGACCCTCCTTCATCGTCATGGAAAACTATTGAGCCTGCTTCAAATCAAGGTCACACAATAAGTATTATATGAGTTGTCTAATTGTACAACCGACTGTTGCTGTACTTGCTTTTTGAACTTAGATATCAAATCCTGAATTTATTAGGACTTGTACTTAAATATGACACAAAAGGCCTATGTCAACGCTAATATGATGAGGAGTTATATTACCAATAGTAAGCCCAGGGGCAAATGGATCACAGTGTTCTGGTACAAGAAAAATGATTCATTATCATTGATTAACACTGATAATAAACTGCTGTGTTTAGACTCAGATTAATATTGACAAATGGAACAAGTGAGAAATTCAGCAGGCCAAGAAAACAAATTCTCTAACAGATAAGTCAGTCCACTAAGTTTGATGATGCAGCAATGAAGCTGTGATAGCACATGGTATATATCTGTTGTGTTAGCTGGATCATTATCTTGTCTTGTGCTTGATAAATCTGCAAGCTGCCATGTCAGGAAAATGGAGAAGTTGAATGACTTTGTCTGTGTTTGTACCTGTGGAGTGCAATTCCACCCATGTAGACATCATGTATCTACACGCAACGCGCAGAAGCAGCGTATTTAAGTGTCATATAGCATTTTCCTGGTGCGTTGGTACGTGCCAGATTGAGTTTGATTAACAGTTTAGCCTCTCAAATTATTCCTGACAGAGTGAAAGCTACACCTCTAAGTAGTTTAGGTTAAATGTGAGGAAGGATGTCGTGAGATGAAAAGGAAAGGGAAAGGAAAGAGGGAGAGAATGAACATTTGACATAATGACTCATGACTGCAAGAGAATCCTACCGAGAATGATTTGTTTTGTATTTTCCCATAGATGAAATTCAGAATTACAGCTGACTGCATACAGTCAGGTAAGCATTGTGTGTGTGTGTTTGTTTAGTGTTATTTTTATTGTCTCATTCTGAAAGCTTGATTTTAATCAGAGGAGGACAGGAATAGGAGAACTGAGACTGTTGCAGAAGCCTGGGGATTTACAGACACTTAGAGAAAAATGGTCTCTTCTAACTGTGAATATGTTGTCAATAAAGCAGTGATTGAACAAACAGAAACAGTCCTGATCAGCAGACACATATTGCAAAAGGTTATTGTCTCTGAATTACCACTGAACAAATATACAATAGTTGAGAACCTGGCAATGCATATGCATGCTGTACATACAACTTGGCGCGAACCATTAAGATAGTGTATGTGTACGTGCCTGCAAGCTCAAGTAATTGGAGCTTTATAACTTAACTATGCCCCTCGACCACACAGACCCATTTGTGGATAATTTCTCTCTACATTCCAGTACTTTTGGTCAGTGACATGTAACTGATATAGACCAGTGGCTCAACATTTTTAATTAGCTTTTTTATGCAACAGACCCCACCTCTGCAGCCTTTTGAAACATAATATTGATTTTATTACTTTATTTTCAATGTCAGTAAAAATTGTTTGTGATAACAGTTTCTTTTTCATGAAAAAAAATTGACATAATAAATCAAAGATTTATATCTCTACCTCTTCCTGAAACAGATGCCATTCATTTCTGATGATTTTTAGAACCAATGCCCCATTTCAGTCAGATTTGACAGACAGCTCTTTTCACAAGAGATCTCTCTCAGCTGCCCCTAGCTGCCCTTTAACTGCAGCTCGAACACATTTCCACATTGTTGCCGCTTGAAACCCAATTACTGAATTATTCTGTCTTCACTTTTAAATGGCTGCATGTTAAGATTTTTTTTCAAAGTTCTATAGCAGATATTTTAATGAATCCTCTAAATTAAAAGGAGCTGGCCTTTGGAACATTACAATTTTTTAATGTGTTTTTGTAGTACAGTATGTGATTTTCTTTTCTACTAGAGAGCACGTAAAACATTTGGCCAGCGCCTTGGTCCTGTAATCTAACTTTGCTTTTTGTCCAGGATGTTCAACAACCCGCCAAAGGAGCAATGAGTATTTTCCCTCGGTTCTGTTCAGACTATCTTTTCAAAGGGAATTTTCAATATTTTTTTGGAAGCTTATATTTGCTCATATCTGTCGGCATTGGAAGAAAAGATCAGTTCCACTCTTCTATCTGTCCATTCATTATAAGGTTTCAGCCAGCAGCCAGTTAATGGAAGCTTGAATAAAAACCTGGAAAGAGCTAGCCAGGCTTTGTCTAAAGGAACAAAATATATCTAACAACACCTCTTAAGCTCACTACACCAATACACTTTATCATGTAAACTGATACATTATGTTTTTACGTGGTTATGTGTTGGGCAAATGCTGACTTAGGGTGCTTGAATTGCCTGCAACAAGATGATGACAAGACTGCCCTTACAATCAAGCATACTGTAACTAACTGAATACCATCCCCTAACTCCTCCCTTTCCAAGCGTGTTGGGGAGTTTGTACAAGGTCAGGTGACAAATATTTTTAATTACTGCATCAACTAGTCTGTTGATAAAGAGATTTGTTTCTCATACTCAGATATTGTATTTAGTTGTTAGTCTTAAAACAATACATAATAGCAGACATGCATTTCTTCCTTTGTCTCCTCGCCTTCTTCTATATAAAAAACATACTTACGTGATACTGTGCTCCATTTCTGCCAATAGCTTCTCATACATTCTTACACCTTGCAGTATATTATAGTTTCTTTTAGTCAGGATTTTCCATGTCTCAGAGCTTGTTTCCTCCGGCCCATGCAGCGCCTCGCCTCATTGAGAACATGGATGCAAACTGCGGGACCCTTGTGACAACTTCTCTACCAGTATGCCTGTGAGGATGGCTTAAAAGAACATCATCCCAGAGACTAGTCCCAGATACAGCACCTTTGATATCTTACGAAGACGAGCTGAGGTCATCCAAAGGTCAGAATACCTACACACACACTCCCACAAAGAAGCAAAATCCACAGACAGACAGACCACGACACAGACAGACAGAGAGGCAAACTTTGTCAAAGATGTCGTGGCCTGTCTTCATTAGAGTAATAATGCTGTATTTAACTATGATTAAGAGTCGTATATGATGAACAGCAAGTCTTTTTCAGTCAACTGTTTTGTAAGAGGCCCAGGAGCAGCTTGATTCCGCTTGAGAATACGGCTAAAGAGGACTCTCCTTCAGGGAGAGCAGCTCTATAGATATCACAGATGCTATGGAGTTTGGGCTCAGTGTCATTTTACCATGTGAGCTTTCGAGAGTTTGTCAATGAGCTGGCACTATCAGTGTGTGTATGTGACATTTTCTGTTCAGACTGTGCTCAAAGACATGAACAGGTGAGAAAATTTTAATTACAAGTTTGTTGGTGTGCATGGTGTATATGTCTCAGGTGTTTTGTCAGCTTTTAACAAGATTAGAATCTTGTTAGTGTCCTTGTGGCACGGTTGATACAGAGAGGGTCACTTACGTTTCAAATATGTGTGCTGCTTGTGATCTGTGTGTGTGTGCTGCAGGTTTGTGTGTAGGGTCCATATCACCTCAAGCTGGCCAGAGAAGGCCGGTCGAGTCCCGAGTACTGGGTGCTAAATCTTCTGGGGTGGTACAAACTTCCATGGACAACTTCGAAACTCTTCATCACTATAAATTTACACCGAGTATGCCGGTCCCTTCTCTGAGACAAAAGACAGTGCAGATTGGCTGCAGGAGAAACAGAGTGATTCAGAGGGGCGAGGGCAAGATTGATCCTTAGTGGGAAAGGAAAAGTGTTTAGTGCACTCCTGTCTCATGGATTCAGATAATTTGCACCAGCTTTGAGTGCTTATCTGTCCAAACTCAATGGAAAAACATGCAACTTTGTCTTGGGGCAATTGTTTTCTTGAGGTTTTATCTTTTGCTATCTGCAAGTGATGACATAGAGATAATTATAGATAATTATATAAACCTGAACTTGGGTGTAATGGATAGATTGTTTATTCAATCCATACCTAATATGTGACATTTAGTCTTTTCATAATAATTACTTACAACATGTTCTTGTTTGAAAGGACAGAAACCTATCATAAGTCTAACCTACTGAAACCTAAAACCTTAACAAATTTGTCTTTATCTATTTTGGAAAAAAAGCTCTTAACTTGTTCTTGTGTACTGAGCCTCACTGTCCTCCTTTTACCTCCGGATAAGCACTTTTTGCATCAATAGAGATTCATTAGGGTTTAGGAGATTGCCTGTACTTAGCTCACATTCATTTCACAGCTTTTTATTGAGAGGGTGCTAGAAGCGGTAAAAGCATTTTATTCATTGTGTGTTGTGTAATTATGTGTGTGTTATTGAAATCAGGCTCTTATTCCTCTACAATGACTTGCTCCTAACATGAGATTCTTCATGATTCGAAGTACTGCATAGATTTCAAGTAAACTTTCTATTTGAAAGTAATGCACGAAACTTTCTTGTGTATTGCATATTGCATATAATAACATATAGCCCGCCTGTTCTGTTCTGCTCTGTTCTCCTCTCTTCATGGCAGTCCCAACACTCATAAAAATCACACACAGGGGAAAGAGGAAATAAACATTGCTCAACAGGGGCTCATTTTAGTATTTTACGTATGAATCTACCTACATAGCATGTTTCTGTGTGAATGTGTACGCCATTTTATGCTTTTTATTTTAACTGCAACTTGAGCGATTTAGCAGGTCTTATGGTTGCATTTTGCTTCCTTCTGAAAAGGAGAGAGTGAAAATACTTATGTAAGTAATGAGGGAATATTAAGTAAAGTTCAAAGGTTGATGTTTAGGAATCATTGATTTAACCGCTTCTAAATACTGTGTTTACCACAGAAAGGAATGAGCAGCCAAAAGAACTGGTCCTAATCATTCAACAGCTTAAATCCTCACCAACGTCAGTGCTGTACTCATTCTTCGGGCTGTCTGGCTTACCAGTCAGGAGTTGGAATGTCTCAGATTGTACCACACACACATGTTCAGGTTTCTTTGTGTGTGCATCTGTGCATAGGTCTTGTGTGTGTTTGAGGAAAGAGAATGTTGTATATTTAGGATTATGCTTGATTCTCCAAACCACAGCATGTTTGCATGTCTGCCACTACAGTAGCTTAATTAAGACCTGCCAGCTCAAGTTAAAATTTTTTCTTAATGACTGATGCGTCGGGTTGTAGGTCTTCGAGAGTCTGAGGCCCTGCCAGACCCCTACTCTGGAAGTGACATCAAATATGTGACCTCTGTCCGCGGGTTGGTTCTTTGACACCACCGCTCATTGATGGACAGATCCTTTTCCTGTCAACAGCTGCAGGGCCTTAAACACTCTGGACACTGCAGAGCTCTAGGGCTCCATGACAGTAATAAAAAAGCAAAGAAAAAAAAGTCTGGCACGCGATGCGTGTGTGGATAGCTGTTTAGATTTGTGGGTTGCTTGTAATGCTAGGATTGTTCTCATGCTGTGTTACAAATGATTCATAATGAGGATCTGGGTTTCGATTGTAACCACAGTGTGAGTATGTGCAAGCCTGTGCAGTTTTCTCCACCGCCCTGACGCAGGTGTGGGTATACTGTGCAATAATTTGCCCAATTGACCGTGAGCCTTTTAATCATTAAACTAGTTTTAGGCCAGGAAGAGGAAGAGAGAAGAATAGGCAGAAGAGGATGTAAGGAATGGATTTTGGGTTGAAACAAAAAATGGTTAATGTTGAGATGAAGTGGAAGACAAAGGGAGGATATGAAGAAGATAGGTGGTGGATACATAAAGTTTGGGGAGGGCCTGTAGCCAGAGTGACAATGGTATACGAGGAAAGCTGAGGATGGGTCAGGAACATGAAACAGCATGTGGTAGTCTTCCCAAGCTGCCTCTGTGTGCGTACTTCTCCACACGCATGAGCACGTGCATGAGACTTTTTATGAGGCACACTGCTGCTCCTCTCTCATTACCTGAGGTGCTTCTTGCATGACCTGAGGTCTAAATTCGCCACTGCCTTTTCAGCCAGAGGCATGCAGCGCATCAACCAGCTTTATTTTTCTTGTAGTCTTGGCATCACCAAGAGCTTGAAGCTACGTCTGCGAGATAGCTGTGACGTCAAGCCGCTCAGGATGTGAGATATTTTCGGCCTGCTAACAGCCTGTGACAAACAGTACAAAAAGAGACTGAATGTCTGTGCTTTTCCTGTGATAACAAAAATTGAAACTGAACTTATATCAAACAATGCTGACCACAAGGGATTCTTTTAGCCAAGAAGGTATAAGGACCCTCCCTGATAACAAAATTCCAGTCAGAACTATTGCACAACACCATAAATATTGTATTTCATAAACACATCAAATAAAGATAGCAGACCAGAGTTTGTGTCCAAGTAAAATTATATCAATATTAATGCTGTAATTTTTGTCCAACAAAATATATTGAATAAAAATCCTGAACTGAATAATATGTGTTTGCCAGCTGGATGCTTACGACAATATGGTGAGTTTAGACTCCACTAAGGTAATAATCTTCTCTGTAAGCTGTTTCACAGCCAACACTGTACTGGGTACATAAGAGAACTTTTATATACAGTAAGATTCAGCCAAGGGGCATTAGTTTGACTGACAACATGGTACTGAGTGAATGAAAGAACTGGTATATGAGATAGATGGCCAGAGTTGGGCATGATGGCAAGGCTAGTGGAAAAACTGATGGTTTTCTGCTAGTTTTTGAGCATACACTGTACATTTAAGGCCTGTGCATTATTGGACACTGTTGACCTGGATAAGTGTTTTCATTATAACTGTAATAATTTTAGCTGACACCATAGTTATGAAGTGGGTGAGCCATTGGGTCTGGAAGTATTATTCCCCAGCTGTAAATTCCCATTTTAAAGTTTTCTTTATTATTGCTGGTCGTTTCTCAACATAGAAACTCGAGTCTCCACATAAAGATGCTATAGGCTATTGCATTACAGACCATCACTATTTTTTTTTTTCTGACAGTTTCGTATGGCAGATGGCTCTAACATACCCATGAGCCCTAGCTGTCATTGCCATAGCACTGGCAGCAGGTGTGGTAAGAGTTGTGGCAAATTTGATTCTCTGCTCTTGCCATTGGGAGCAAAACTCATGCCAAGAGTTTTATACCAGAAAGAACAGAAACTATCCTAATGTCGCTGATTGAACTCACCATCAAACAGCGTCAAACCATTTCAGTTTTGACTCCATTTGCAGCTCTGCTTGTAATGTACCCTAAATATATGCTCCATCATGATAAATTGGAAGCAACTCCAACTGAAAAACACTGCAGTGCTTTGTGAATGAGAGTCAGTCAAGGATAAAATGGCAACCATGGAGAGGAGAAACTCAAAATTGGATTCTGTATCATTGAGTGGTTTGTCTGAAATTGACGGGATGTCTCAAACAAACATCAGGTGCACAAAATCCATTCTCAAATAAATCCAAACACGACACGATGGGGCGAGACAGAGAGAGAGAGAGAGAGAGAGAGGAGAGGAGGATGGAGCCAGGAGGGCAAGCCTTGCCTTGCTGTGGTTAAACATTGTACCAGGCAGTCAGTAACCAATCACACACACATGATCTGTGCCTTTAGAAGCGCCTGTGAAGGGTCCCTATCTCAGACTTATTAAGATTAAACATAATACAATAGTGCACATATGGTAATGAGAAATGGAAGGATTACAAAATGAAAGTGTAGAAAGAGGCTGAAAAGTGAAATGCAGTCATGCAAGGAGGATAAGTAGAAATAAAAGGAAGAAAATGATCCAAAGCACTGCAAATGAAAATTATTGAAATGAGATAATGATTAAATGTTGAATTCAATTAGAATGTTTTGGAGTGATCTGTTGAGTGACAGTAAAGTGGATTTCCAGAAATTGTGCAATAACAGAACAGGTGTATTTAAAATATAATGATGTGATATGACATTAAATGAAATGAAAGATTAAAAAAAAAAAGGATAAAGCTTAGCTAATATTCTAACTGTCATCTCCCTGTCTTTATCATGACTGGTCTAATTTCTAAGTCCCCAAAATTAAAAAGGGGAATCTAATTTTCATTTTATCTTGTGATCCTAACTCACTGTGATACGAGAGTGATGTCGTTGGACCTGGCGGGAGAGTTTCTTGCTAGCTCTCTGTGTAACTGAAGATCCATCCTCTTCTGGTATTGATCCTGAGGTTGCATTGAGATGTGCAGTGATATGTTTATCTGTTGATCCCGGCGCAGCATTTATAGAAGATAACTTTATGAGTGACAGGCAGTACTGAAGCCATGTTGAGATCTGTGATGGCTTGTCAGTCAAAAGGTTGTCGTACTAACATGATATCCCTTTTGGAGGGTTTCCTTTTAATTGGTAATGCTATTAAAGTAAATCAAAGTAAAATTTTGAGAAATATGTTTATTCATCCTCTTGCTACAGGCCAAGAAAGCGGATTTGTTACCCTAGACCTTTGGAGACAGCCTAGCTATGTGTTTCCAGTATGTATGCTAGGCTAAGCACCGCCGCTGGCTGTAGCTACATTTGAATGGACAATCGTGAAAGTGGCATCAATCTTCCCATTTAAGTCTTGTCAAAAAGGCAAGTGTATTTCCAAAATGCTGCCAATTCACAACAGAAGCTATCTCGAGGGCACTGTACACATATAAAGCAGGTCTAGACCGACTTTTTATCTTAACTTAAATCTTCACAAAGAGAGACCCACAGATCCCACCATGAGCAAGCACTAGGCGACTGTGGCAAGGAAAACTTCCTTTAAGAGGCAGAAACCTCGAGCAGAACCAGACTCAGGGTGGCGGCCATCTGCCCCGACCGTTGGGCTTAGACAGAGAGAGGGGGTATGAGAAAGACAACATTGCAAATACACAGACTAAGTCAAATGTAAATAGTAATATAATAATAATTATTATTATAGCTAAAGGAATAATAATGACAGAACAGGAAACATTACGGCACAACACTACCACTAACACTAATAATGTCAAATGTTGTAATCATCGTTGAGCTGGGATCATGGGAGCAGCAGGAGACCTACAGCTCCAGAGGCAGCTGACACCTGCAAGAGACAGCAGAAGGAAAAGAGAGAAGAACTTGAAACAAGAATCATAATAAATGCTAACTGAACGTTAAGGCATAGCAAGATGAGTTTTAGTTTGATTTCAAAGCACTCAACTGAGTCAGCCTGTCTAATATCAATACAGAGGTTGTTCCAGAGGAAGGGTCTATAGGAGAAGGCCCGCAGCCTGCTGACAATAATGAATAACAGAAAGCAGTCTTGAGGTCAACCATTTCATACATTTTGTAATGACAGGAAGTTTATTGGCACCAGGACATGATTTACATCATTCATTATTCATGATGCACGATGCAGACACATACATCCACTCGATGCTGAAAATCAACTGTTACTCAGTTTTATATGAGGAAATATGCTGAAACCAAAACCAGAAAAATGGTGAAACAATAATTTTCCCATGGTCAGGAAATGAACTATCAACCAAAGAAAATATATTACATCTGACATAAAATACCATGTGTGATTATATGCTCTTTGTTGCACAAAATAGTTTTTATTTTTCAAATTTGTGTAACCATGCAGGGAACCACAAACTCAGTGTCATGGATTTGGTGGTCACACTCAAAGCCCTCCCAAATCTCACTCATACTTAAACAACTGCTGCTAATCACATAGATGGATCCAACTTACAAGTGGCTCAGTCAGATTTGAGCTCTCAGTCCTGGACAGGATAAGCACTTTCTAAATTTCTTTAAAAAGTTGTGTGCTGTTCAGGAGCTATTGAGCAGCAGTAAACTTGGTGATGTGAGAGTCATGCTCATGACGCTCTTTGCAGTTAGGTAATGCAGTGCAGGCACTACTGGACAACTATCAGCTGAAATTAGCTAAAGTCTAAGATACCTGTTAAGAAGGTAAGATTTTCTTTTTCTGTTCTTGAAGGACAGAGGGCACAGACTGCCTAACTCTACCACAGCACACATATACTTTCACCACAGTGGTTTTCAGCAAACAGTAAAATTACCACGTGGGTGTCAGATTTAAACCTTGATGATTTGAACATTTATTTGCTTTCATTGATGTTCAAAGCTGCCAGTGCGACAGCAGATCCTGAAGGGAATGGATGCACTTTAAAGCTACAATATAACCGAGTGCCCTAGGAGCAATGCAAGAAAAGATATTGTTGGCCCCACCTCCTCCCCTCAGTTGGCGTTTACACCCCTGGTACACTTTATCACTCATTTCGATTAGCTGTCTACCTAGAAACGCCACCAGCCCGAGGCAGAGTTAACTGCGTTCCATATGTCGTCAACAGGTGTTGAAGAGGCAATGAATGCAGGCACAAAACAAGCGACAGTGTTCACTCTGTTTTCAAATGGCCCCTTAACTGGCCACCTTCAGCTTTGCTGCTTCTTGGTTTCTTTTCCACCTCTTTTTCTTGCTATGACTTCCTGTCTGGAGGTCACTAGCTCCTTGATTACTGCCGAGAAGCCTATTTATGCCAAAAAGAGATTCAAATATGCATTGCACTTTCCTCTAATTTGTGGTTTATATGACAGTTGACCTCCACAACAAATGACCCAAATAATTTTAATCACCCAATGAAAAGATTAATTGCATTGCTACTGATAAATAGTTCACGTTTAATTATTTATTCAATCATTCAGCAGCATTACGAGAGTACAAGGAACATTTTGTGATTGTTTATTGTGCACTAGCTGTTACAGTTCTGGTTCCAGGCTATCAACTAATCAGTGCAATGTACCAGTGCATGCAATGTTATATTAAAAACGCTTGATCTTTCAAACTTGGCTGGTGGACTGATGTGCTGTTGCAGAACTGCATACAAAGAAAATCGAGTAAAGTTCAGTAGTAAGGAGTCAACATCAAATCTTTATTTGTTCTCTACAAACCCTTAATATGCTGCTAAGAAAATTTGTTCAATTCCATCTGTTGGCCAGTGTTGTCATTATATAAATATACAGTATATAACAGCTGTCTTTCTTCATTAGTTTTTTCAGGTAGCTTATATCCATCTCTTTGAAAAATAGAATTAAATTGAAAGGGACTGACGTGTTTTCCATCAGCTCATAGTTTGTGTCGTTGCAGTCATGTTTTGAAGCCAGCCGCGATTCTTTCTCAGTCATACATGTTTTCTTCCCTTTGAATAATGTTGTATTGTCTGTTTTGTCACCGGTTGCTATGAATTGCCCCCGGCTTGAAGTCATCTTTATTTTGCTGGTGCTCTCTGACATTGGGAGACAACATGCCATAATTAGAGTGATAAATGCATCTGACGACAGCTGGATTCGCTTTGAACTAGAAAATCCTATATTGTACCTGAGGTTATTAACACTCTGTCTCTTTCCTCTCCTCTCTCTGTCCACATTGCCACATGTACACCTGCTACCTCCTTTATCTTCTGTCTTTGTCTGTGTTTCTGTCTTTCATGTCAACGCCTGTTTCTCCGCCTGTTTGTAGGTGTCCTTGAGAAACGGGTGAGTGGGGAAGATGCCTCATCATGCTAAGACCCTTACAAGTCCTGTAACAATGAGAGTGAGCTGGCATCAGATTTCAGGACAGATTATTCCTTCCTGTAACTTCTATTGTCCTAAAGTGAACATTTTGCTATCGTCATCAAAAGTTATGTCTCTTTATTCAGCCTGTTTTACTGTTCATCATAAATGTCATAACATTTTACAAACCAGTTAAAAAGTATCAAGAGCTAACAAATGAAATGAATGGAAAATGAAAATTGCTGTCTATCAGCTTTACAGCACATGTGATGTACTATGCGTTCTTCAAAAGTATTTTAGCTTAGAAGTCAACATCAATAAACTCCCCCAATGTGCCCAAATTTTACATAGATTTTGATGAGAAGTACAATATATGAATGATAACAAGGTTTCTTTGTCTTTTTAAAATTAGTTTTCAGAATTTCTGGTGAAGCAAATTAATATATCCGCTTATTAAAAATAGATTTTTTCCTCGCTTGTATCTATGCTTCATTTAAGGTTTAATTGAGCCAGAGGAGGCGCCTCCCTTGCTCGATATGCTGCCTGATGTGTTTGAGTGGCTCATAGCTGTGGACAACTGGGAAGCCAACTATGGTAGAGCATTCTTTTCCACTGTCACACACACGCCACATAGCAGATGTTGCCCACGGCTTTCTTTGTTTCACTTCTCCTCCCTTCCGCTCTTCAGGTAGAACATGGAGGTTGGAAGACGCCGCTGCCAAGCTGAATGAGAAATACGGGACTCAGCTCTGGTTAACTTTTGTCGGCACTGATGACAGAGACCTAATTCACACATCATTCATGTAGGTGCAACTGTAGCTAGAAATCCCTCATCTCTCTCTCCTCTGTTTCATACCCACATTCACACAGGATGCGCTCATATCACACCAGTTTCGACAACAGGCTCCTTTCCAGTTTGACCAGCAGATGCTTCCTCGCCCTGTCCAGATTACCACGCCTGCACCGGACCCTATGCAGAGAGGTAGTCTAAAGCTCACATACACGCACACATGGACACACACACACTTGTAATTAAGGCTTTCAACCGATGCATGGTGAAAACAGCTCCATGTGTTCATCAGCCAGTGCCACTGTTTCTGGGTTTCTCTGTCCCCCGAGTTTGTTCCAAAACATGATGCCCAACAAATGACAAGGCATCAGTTGAAACATCAGCACCTGAATTAATTTTGTGTTTATTTGTACGCTTTCATGCGTTTTGCGAGCATATGCGCACGCGCTAACTAAAAAATGTTCTCTCAGGCAGTAAGTGATGATTAAAATCAAAGAGGCAAACCAGAACAGATTTGGTTTGGTTGTGTCTCCATCCAGACCAGATGTGTGTGATTGGAGCAGACATCCTCTGCTCTGGTTTTATTTTACAGTTTACTATAGACTCTTGATTGATATGCAGAAAGCAGCACTTAACCACACTTGGCTTGGGGCGGGGCTGAGTGTATGTGTGTGTATCCGTGCTCAAGTGCAAGCTGTCACATCTGGTTTTTGGTCATTGGCTAAATTCAAACCTGACCTCCTTTCCTTCCCGTAAAAGTAAAGTCAAATTGTGAATATCATGAATGAGCATGTGTGTGTGTGTGTGTGTGTGTGTGGCAGGCGTGTCGGGCCTATGAGCAGTTCATGATCGACCTGGCTAAGCTGATCCGCACTGACCGGGGACTGGCCATTAATGAGACCCGCATCAGAGAGGAGGTGACGCGAGTTATGGACCTGGAGAGGAACATCGCTAACGTAAGTGTGCATTAGCATTTTCTCAGCCAGAAGCCTATGTGATATCATATACCTTGTTTTCCAGTAGCACTACATACCTTATTCTCTATCTCAGCTTCACACGACAGGAGGAGCAAATCACTTCTGACAGTACATCCTTCCACATCTACATTTGTAGGCCCGAATCTCTCTCCTCTCTGTGTGTTTTGTGGCTCCAGTCTGGAGCAGCTGCTGTGTAAAACAAGCTGTTAACTAGCCCGTTCCCTACACAACAACTTTTCACAGACATCAACAGGTTTCCACAGTCTACGTTTTGTCATTCTGTGCCACTCTGCTCTGCTCACTGCCATGCTTCACTTCCCCTCCACTCGGCTGCTGGCTTTTACAAGGCAGTCACACCGTTCGAGCCCTGACATTTACAGATCTGAAGCCTCCCGGGACTCCAAATATGTTTTTGTGCTGCTGGACCTGCGCCGCATGTGTACGCATGTGTCAGGAAACAGGAGGGTTGTGTTGTGACAGCATTTCTTGATTTTCAACCTCTTTGTCTTGTTCCCTCCAAGGCTACTGATACTCCAGAGGACCGTAACAACCCAGTGTTGCTTTACAACAAGATGGAACTGGGTGATCTGAACGCCAACTTCACCCTTGAGGTCGAATCACAGGTAAAAATAAACTCTTTGTCTGACAGAATTTGTTTCTTTTTTCACCTTCCCTCCTCCTCATAGTATTTTTCACCTCTTTGTGCTTTTGAACTTATCTTGAAGGTATTTGACTGGAGCTATTTCACCGCTAAGATAATGGATACCGTCAACATCACCGTTCCTGACACAGAGAAGATCATAAACTACTCCCCCAACTATTACAGAAGACTCAACCTGATCTTGGCCCGATACACCAAGAGGTGTGTGTGTGTGTGTGTGTGTGTGTGTTTGTATGAATCTCCAGTTGCGCTTGTGTGCGATAGTCTATTTGTGAGTGTGTGTTTGTGGGGGTGGAAGCACACAGCATGCAATGAAAACAGCAGCTCACCCATTACTGATATATCATAGCGTTGTGTGAGTAAGAGACTTTCTTTGAACATCATTCCTCTCCTCACAGGGATCTGCAGAACTACATGGTGTGGCGTTTTGCTATGAACATGGTGGTGGGCCTGAGCAGAGCTTACAGGGACACCAGGAAGGCCTTCCGCAAGGTACACAGCCGGGACCAAGACACTGAGATTGTTAACAGATAAACACAAGAGCAGAGTATATTCAGTAATACTGAATTTTGGGGGCAGATACCAATATCCAAAATTTTGAGTATTGTCAAGACAATGAAATTACAACCTTTGTGACAAATATCCTTAGACATTTTATTGTTAAACAAGAGTGTACAGCCATGCTAGTGGCTCTGTGAGGCTGTACTTAAGCACCACGGTCCTACATGATTACAAAGCTAACATGTTGATGTTTAGCAGGTATAATGTTTAGCACCCTAAAGTTAACATTAGCTAATTAGCACTAAACACTAAGTACAGGTGAAGCAGACAGGGAGGTCAGTAGGTTTGCAGGCATTTTGTTACGGACAAAAGTAGCGGGTCAAAAGTCAAAGGTTTGATGTGATGATGGTGCTAAATGAAAAGTTAAGGGATCACACCCAGTAATTCTTGGGGGAACATGAATGTCTGTGGTGTGTAAGAAATTACATGGCAATTTATCCATTTGACTCGAAAAACTAAACTGTCAACTTCACTGTGGCACTATATCAAAATCAGTAGGATTTATCCTCTTGGGACTATGAATGTCTGCACATAATTCAATGGCAATGGACTGATGTGGCAGACCAGTCAAATGACACTGCCATCCCTTGAGCCATGCTGCTAGCATGGCGAAAAATAAACTTGTAGGTGCCTCGGTGAAAAAACTAAGACTGTTTCAGTCATTCGGGGTCTAATAAATCTAGTAATGTCCGCACTCAGCTCCATTCATATCCTTCCTCCACATTTCTAACTCTTTCTAATCCTAGCCCTCTTCCTAATCTAATCATTTCCCTTCTGCCCTATTTCTCATATTCCTAAGTGTAACGGTAATGCATAATGAAGGTGCAAATAAAGAATTGCCATGAGCCTCTTTAACCAATATGCTGAGTAGGTTATCCTGCATCTCTAATTGATCTGTGCCTTGTTACTTTCCCTGCAGGCTCTGTCTGGTACGACGTCAGAGGCAGCAGTGTGGCGACAGTGTGCACTTTACGTCAACAACAACATGGACAATGCTGTTGGTCGACTCTATGTGCAGGAGGCTTTCTCTGAAAAGAGCAAAGAACTGGTCAGTAGAGGTCGGATTATACTTAATATTATTAGATTATCTTATATTTAATGGAGGATGAAAAGCTATTACAAATGTCATCAAGAGGATTCCTTTATTAGGCAGAATACATTCTGTGTAATATATAATTGAATCTTATTTTCTTTTTCATCAACAGTTAGAACTTGTACTGAGTCACAGAAATGAATCTGCAGGACATTTTCACAAAATCAGTGTGGAAGTGTTTATTTATTCAGATATTCATACATGCAGTTTGAAAACCTGCGTCTCAGGCAGGCACATCCCACTGCGTGTATTCTTACTCACCTATGTTTTTGTCACCTTTGTGTCCTGTGTCTCCACCACAGTACTTTATTTAATTTTTTGCTTACACCCATTGAAAGCAGCTGAACAAGGTGTTCCTTGTTATCATGCTCACACCGCCCACTCGGTAAAACTCATTCCTGTGCACGTGTGTATGTGTGTGCACGCTTTGGCACATGACTGTGTGTGTCAGAGTTTTATGTGTGTGAGACTGTGTAGAAATGTCATAATGCTGAGTGTCTCGCACGCCGTAAATCTCTGTCATCTTCTGGACCTTTGCCCATTCTAGCATGTGGATCTCACGTGGTACCCTGTGTAAATGTGTGTGTGTGTGTGTTTTGTTGTATGTGAAAAGTGACACACAACTCCTTTGAGCATGCAATTACATATCAACACACCTTTCCCCAAACTCATTGGCCCATATGGCCATAATGATATGTGTAGTGAGTTGACCTGGAACATATAGTATGCTGCAGATATTCTGTATTTCAGATACAGTTAGTAGTGGAATGTAACTAGGTGCATTCACAGAAGTCTTGCACTTGAGTACACTTTACTTCAGTATTTCCATTTTATGCTACTTTATACTTCTACTTCACTACATTTCAGATGCAAAAAATTCTGCTTTTCTCTCCACTGCATTTACTGAATTAATGACTTTGCTTATAAAGTTTTGACATATATAATACATAATTAGATCATAAAATATGGCGTCTTATTTTGGATTAAACTGCTCAACAGGAAGTAAAATTGTTAAAATGAGCACCACATCGACCAGCTACAATGACAAAATGCTACTTACACATTGGTGCACTGGTAATAAAGATCAAAGAAACTCTCACATGGGTTTTTTTTCTTCATGATGAGTTAAACAAAATCTTTATCTATTTTTGAATGATAACAATTCCCCAGTTTTACTCAAGGATTCTAGAAGACTTTAGCAAAGGTAAAGGAGCTGGATACATTTGTGTCCATTAGATATGATGCAAGTTAACAGCTAAATACACAGGAAAGGCTTTATCTGATGCAGACTATTTTAAAATTCTTGAATATAATCCAGGCAGTGATTTAAAATGGACATAAATTTGGAAACTGAGTAAATTAAATCAAATTGAATAGCGGTGGATTAGTACCCATAATGGGGATTCATTACATTTCTAAAGCATATTATATAGGTTGAATAAATGGGTTTACCATAGAATATAAACCCAACATTTAACCCATGTAAATTATATGATAGGAGTGCAATGCAAACAGACCAGCATGCATGCATCCACAAACGTCTCTGCATGCACACGACATAAATCGACACGCAAACACACACACACACACACACACACACACACACACACACACACACACACACACACACACATACACACACACACACACACACACATTTACACACACCGTATGCTAAAAGGTTTTTGGAAAAGCCTCATCAGTACAGTCCCTGCTGGTTTGTGGTGAACCACAGCGTGTTGTCCGAGCGGTCGTGCAGTGTGTTAGTGAGGGCTCTGCTGATGTGATGAGACACTGGAATGCCTCTGTCAGCTCGCCATGGTCTCAGAGCACAACTTTGGTTAGAGGGATCTGGGAGGTTGACCTTCACTGTCACTGCAGTTTTTAATTTTTTTCCACTTCATATTTTGCTCTCATTCTTCACAAATATTTTGTGAATTATTCAATTCTGTTTTCTTTTGTTTGTGGCTTTTGTTATTGTCCATAGACCATGGTACAGTACATGGTGTACACAGCATTATGCCATCGGGATGGCGTCAGTCAGTCTGTCTCTCTGTGTGCAGGCACATTCTTGTAAATACTGTAACTCAAGAGCAATATATTATAGAAACGTTAAACTTACACCACAGGCTCCCACAGAAAACCGGGCTTTTGATGTGGATTTTGGAGCACCTTGCTGTGTGAATTTGCATATAAAAAGAAAATCTCATTATCTTGAGACTACTACACTTCCGCCAATGTGTTATGTGAAGACAAGTATGCTGACACAGAAATATTTGCTCACTTGCACACATTTCTTTACTTAATAAGAAAAGCATACCTTGTTTGTTTAATATATGTTTAAAAGCATTATGCTCAAGGACCTGTTCTATAATTTAGATTAATAAGGCTCAGGATTATTTTTGTAACAGAAACTCCAACCCAAAACTGCTAGATGCATCTCAGTAAATGTAAAAATTTAAAATATGTAAATCAGTAACAATATCAATAATGGATCCACAAATTTGCATCCAGTACAGCAGACATCTAGAGTAGAGAATGTTAATACAACAAGATGAGAGTTTTGTGAATAAGTAGGAATAACTTTTTCATCCTATACTTTCAGTTGTCATTTTTGTCACTAAACATGATGCATTTCTGGTTGTCATTACTGCTCATTCACTTTACTTAATACATACAAATAGTTGAAGTCATATTAATCACACAAATACTATTACTCTGGTGGTAATTTTACCCAAGGTCATCGCACCCCAGACAGAGGGAGTGTAACCCTGAGTGCCTCTAGGTTGATATATGACTTTGTAATGATGAGGGGAAGCGTTTTTATGACTTTGTTGCGCAGTGTGTTGCAAGAGTGTTTTGTGTTCTTTTCATATCCTCTCTGCAGACTTTATGAAAAAAAAAAAAACCCCACACAAAGGGCAATTTGTGCTGACTGACAGTTAGAGGTTTTTCCACCATACACATTTAATTGTTATAGATCAGTGACATGTTTGTTATTGTTGTCTCTTGCTCACTTGTGTGTGTCCGTGGTTATGTGTGTGTGTGTGTGTGTGTGTATGTATGTATGTGGGAAACAGATGGAAGAGATGATTAAAGATATTCGGGAAGTGTTCATTAGTAATCTCGATGACCTGACCTGGATGGATGCAGAGACCAAGAAAGCAGCAGAGGAGAAGGTATTGGTCATAATTAACTGTTTATGGTACTGCATTGTATTGTATTGTGTTCTTTCGCGATATGTGATGACTATTTTCCTCTTCTACTTTCTGTAGGCCCGAGCTATACGGGAACGGATAGGCTACTCTGACAACATCATGGACGACAAATACCTTAACAATGAGTACAAAGATGTGAGTGTCTTTCTTTTTTCACAAAATTAATGTAACAGAATACAGTGTGGATTCATTGTAGCCGCATATCAGTTCTATGAAAACATCTGAGTGCATTCTTGGCTTTTATGAGTTTTGCTGGAGAATATGACTGGGTGTTGATAGCTTTCATCACAGCTAATCCTCCCGCTTCTCTGGCTGTGTGTTGGTGTTAGCTGAGCTACAATGCAGAGGAGTACTTTGAAAACATCCTACAGAACCTGGAGTATGTGCAGAAGAAACGCCTGCGGAAACTCAGAGTCAAAGTCAACAAAGAGGAGTAAGATTCCCTATGGGGGCTGATATAAATCGATGCTCAGCAAACAAGCTTTTTCCAGGAGTGTGGTAATTTAGAATTACAATGTGAAGTGTTTAAATCACTAATAATAAATGACTTATTTGCTTATAGTACTTGTGGTGTGACACACAATATTGCATTTAGCACAGCACATTCACTTTCTCCCACACAAACTCCTACTCACATATACAGTTCAGCCTTTCACCAAGCACAGCAGGAATGCTAATATTAGTCTGGTTATTATTAAACACAGGTTAAATTTAATAGCTTTCATCAAAGTTGAATTTGTGCTGCAGTATACATCTCCTTACTGTACCATTCTTTATTTCTCCAGGTGGGTAACTGGAGCTGCTGTTGTCAATGCCTTCTACTCATCCAGCAAAAACCAAATAGGTATTTTCACATATCCACAAGCAAACACATTCAGTTACAAACATACATGTGTGTAATTATTCAACATCTTGTAAAGTTGTAAAAGGTTTTTTTGTTTTTGTTTTTTCATTGTGTAAGTGTTCCCTGCTGGTATCCTCCAGCCGCCTTTCTTCAGCAAAGGCCAGGCTAAATCTCTCAACTATGGTGGCATCGGCATGGTAATCGGTCACGAGATCACACATGGCTTTGATGACAATGGTATGATTTTCCACTCTGTTGCTCTCTCTTCCTCCCGGAGGCAGTTGTGGCAGATTACATTCGTCTTTGCATAGAAATATTTCCTTTTTTCTGTAACTGGTACCATTTCAGATGTTTTGAAATGCCATTTCTGCATCCCGCAGCAGATCATTTTTCACTGCACTCATTTTCTTTGGGTTATGTGAAGTTATTATGTTCAATTTCAAAGATGTCAGGATTCTTTTATACTGATATCCACAACCACAAGCCACCCAGAAACACAATGGAAATGAATGAAATGGAATAGAAACATGTAATTGACATCACATGCAGAATATGAGTGCTGTCTCAAATAACAAGATAATGGGTGTTTGGGAATAGAAATGCATCACTTTTTTTCTTGTTGATCAAATCCAACCAGCTGATGCTCTTTTTTTAGGTCGTAACTATGACAAAGATGGTGACCTGAAGGACTGGTGGACACCAGACTCTACTCAGAGGTTCCTGGAGCTGTCAAAGTGCATCGTCGATCAGTATGGCAACTTCTCTTGGGACCTAGCCAATGGACTTAATGTATGTCCTGGTTGACAATCACAAACCTTCGCCTTCTTGTTTCTTCATTTTTCAAAGTTTTTGTAGAATTTACAGGAGCGGTTTCTCAAATATTATCCGAAGCCTTGCTTTTTGTCTCATTTATTTTCTTTCCTGTTGCCTTTGTCAGCCTATTCATTTCTCATTTTTCTATCTTTCCCCTGGTTTTGCAGCCTCATCTCTTCTCTGCTTCAGGTGTCCTTAATATTTTGTGTTGACATATCAATTCCTCTCCCTGTCTTTGTCTCTCCTCCTCTATCCCATTGCTTTGAACAATGCTTCTTTTATCCCATGGGAAAATTATTTCTTCTATCCGAAGAGTGATATTTGTGATCTGCTGAAATTCATAGGAAAAATTATAGTCCCCCTCTGTCCTTTTTGCCTGCCAATCATGTGTTCTTTCTCTCCTTATGTCCCCTCTCTAGTTAAATGGTAATAACACCCTCGGGGAGAACATTGCTGACAATGGAGGGATACGGCAAGCATATCAGGTAATGAGCCTGAAAACAAATGAGGGAAGTTGGTTTAAGAGGCCTAGTTTACAGATGAGAGAGGAGGGGATTTGGTCTGTTTCATTATTGTCGAGTGCTTGCTAACATTAATAGACGTGTTATTTTGCCAGGTCACTGACTTGCTCATTAGCTATTGTAAACACAACAGTAAAGGACATGATGTTGCTGCTGATTTCATCAGTTTTGACCAGAGGTAAACAGTAAAAGGGTATTCACAGATTTGAATGCAATACAAGATAACATATATTCTTAGTTTAGATCAACAATTGTATTTTACAATATATTTACATTGTCAACACATGAAATCTCCCACTGAATCAGAATCTCAGACAGATACTGTTAAATGGGTTTACAGGCAAAACTGGAACAAAGGCAATTTAGTTAATATTTAACTGGCTTAGTTTATTGCTTATTTTCCAAATTTACCACTGGATGGTAATGGGTCAGAAATGGTTTTACAAGGCACATAAAGTACATTTACTAATAGGAACATCCACATTAAATTAAATGCTTTTTCAGTTAGATTTTTATCATCAGTAAAAATTGGGTCATTTAAAATTGGTCATTGAGGCATTCAAGATATTTTCCCAGTGAAATAAGATAACATTCGCCTTGTGTCATTACTGTAGGCCTACAAGAACTATGTGAATGAGCACGGAGAGGAACCACCACTGCCTGGCATTGAACTTTCCCACGATCAACTCTTTTTTCTAAACTTTGCTCAGGTAGAGGGTGAATGGATGGATGGATGATAAATTGATGGATGACAGTAACTGACTGATGAGGGATAGAGAAATGGATGATAAATGGATAGATGGATGAATGGATGATTTTGTGGATGGATGGATGGATGGATGGATGTATGGATGACTAGATGGATTGAACTCTTCATTCCTAAACTTTGCCTGGGTGGTGCATGGATGGAAGATTGGATAGATGATTGGTTGGATGAGTGAATGGTTGGGTTTAGCAATAAATGGATGGATAGATGGATTATTGGAGGACTGGGTGATTGAATAGATTGGCTGGTTGAGTGGATGGGTGGATGATGTGGTGGATGGATGATTGGACAGTTGTATGTAAGGAAGGATGAATGAATATGATGCTTGATTGGATGGGTTGATGGATCATTGGGCTGGTGAATGGACAGATGGATAATAGGTTAGATGGATGGATGGATGAATGAATAAACTGGGAACAGTGCATTATAATGGAAGCAATATTTATTGGTTTAATGTGTTACACTCTAATCGCTGACTTTTCCAGGTGTGGTGTGGAACACACAGACCAGAGCAAGCTGTAAATTCCATTAAAGTAGATGTACACAGTCCAGGGAAATTCAGGTAAATTCAAACCAATAGTGTTTCCTTTAAATCAGACAGCCATGTGCTTGGGGCAAAGGGCAGGAACCCTTGACAAATGGCATGTCATGTAAATGTCAATGTTAAGTAACCTTCTAACAGAGTAACTGTAACCCCAACTGACAGTCTCTTTTGTATGTGTCACAGGGTACTGGGCTCCCTTCAGAATTTCCCAGAATTTGCCAAAGCATTCAACTGCAACAAGAGCAGTTACATGGTTCCTGACAACATCTGCCGTGTGTGGTGATCCACCGACCTCTAGGATGGGGACTGTTCTGACGTGGGTCGTCCCTGTCCCCCCTACAGTACCTCTCCCCTCTGACTGCTGGAGCACTCGTGGGTGGCTACAGGGAAGTGACAGCTCCCCTTGGCTCTTAACTGGATGGACCAGGGCTGGTGGACTGACACTGCAGTATGCACTTCCTCTGAGGACAGCAGCGAACTGTACCCTCACGGACAGACAGAGAACTGTCTCCTCCGACTCTGATACTGTAGTTCATTCAATCAGCCTGATTATTCTGCTACTCACTGGATACAATCACTCCTTGTGTTTTTATTTTTCTCTCCATTTTCACCTTGTTTTACTCATCATCTGTGAGTCTGCCAATGTGTATGTGAGTGTGTGTGTGTAAGTGTGTTTCAGTCAAAATACTGTACAAGTAGTTGGCAAGAGAGGGACAGACAGACAAATGTGCAAACCCACTGGCATATGAATACTCTACACACCCACTCACACTCATACACATGTAACAGGGCTGAACCACTGCACTGTATGTGGGACTGAGCTGTATGCCTCTCATAAAACCTCAGCTGGTTTCAGCCTTCATCTACATGCTGATACACTCTACAATGTACTCGTATTGTACTCTTTGTTAATACATAGAACTAGATTAGGTAAATTATTACAGAAAACAAGAATTTATTTTGTTGAATAAACCAGTAAGTAGTTAATCGTGATCACATATTACACAATACTGTTCTATATTTCATGTTAATGACTTAACTGCAGTTGACAGGCAGCTGCTGTTCATTAGCAGTATGTCAAATAAACCAAAATGAAGTTTTTGCCTTTACGATGACAGCTGGTCATGAATCATTGAGCTGACAATCGCCAGACACCAGACCGTTTTTATACGTTCACTGAGCCTCCTGTGTGTTTCTGTATGGATGTATGTTTCTTTGGTCTTTGTAAGTCATTACGATCGCTGCCTACTGTTTGTCAAGCAAATTGGTATGCCTTACATGATCTGTTGTGCTACTGTGTGTGAGAGTGTGTCTGTGTATCCTCGGGAAAACAAACGATAACAAAATGTATCATTATAGGAATAGTTAGTCTTTTTCACAAATGCGCTTATTTGCTTTCTTGCCAAGAGCCAGATGAGACACCCCTTACTCTCTTGTCTGGATGCTACAGCCAGCAACCAGTTACCTTAGCTTAGCATTAAGATAGGAAACGGCTAGCCTGGCTATATCCAAAGTGAAAAAAAGTTGCCTACTGGCACATCTAAACACACATCTGAGCACACCTTACATCCTGTTTCTTTAATCACTACAAAAACCGAAGTGTAAAAACATATTCATAGAGTCTGCTGGGTGCTTGTCAACCTCTCAGTGACAATTAAGGAATATGAAAGAGGTATTTGATCTCTCAACAAACTGTCTGCAAGTAAGTAAATAAGTGTATTTCAAAAACTTTTGAACTATCCCTCCAAGAAAGGCATAGTGATTTCTCAGTTTGATCTTGGTTTAATCACATAAGGTGCACCATTTTACCCATCTTTTTGTTAAATGATTCTTTTACTGAAGCAAATGTCAGTTGACACAGGATGATAAATTATAATTAAACTTTCAAAGGGATGTTTATCATATCTACTTTAAAAAGGTCGCTGTGGGAGTCTTTGCTGGAACCTAACAAACTTTTCAAAAGTGCATGCATTTTTCTGAATGCAGACGATTGTATGAAGTCAAATTCCAGATTCCAATTCAGCGTTTCTGTATGGCTTTATTTTCTACGTTAAAATGTTTCTGAGGCCGTGATACAAGGTTGTTAATTGTGGAAAATATTCCCTTTGCCTTTGTGCGATGAATGATGTGCCATGATCATGTAGACCACTTCTTCAGACGGTAAACAACACCCGCCATGCTCAGCCTTTATACATTTGTTGTTTCCCTTTGTTTTGTTCCCATTACTGTTTGTGCAAGCTTTCTGTCCCTCTGTCACTGTCGCTCACCCCCTTAGGCTTTCTTTCTTTCTGCCTCTCTCTCACACACTCCACCTGTAGAAAGACAGATATACCTCAGTTGCCTGTATTTAGATACTTTATAATAATGACTGATAATCATCTTGAGGAGCATTTTTTTCCCTTTCAAAATAAATCTTTAAATAACACACTGAGCCTGCAGACGAGTTGTGCTATAACATTTATGTGTGCATTCATATGTGCTGTTTTAGCGACAGGTTCCTATATATATATATATATATATATATATATATATAGTTCTACATCAAAGCAGAAATTCAGCATTTTCCCTTTGCCCTTTTACCTAGAATGCAGTCTGTGATGTTCTTAAAAGAAGGTTAAACTATGGAGAGACATTCCTACATTCTGTTTCTCTCATACATTATTGTTGACTTGAGGGGAGTATTAGGAATATGGGGGTTTGGTTTAATTTTGTAATTTCCATAGAGAGGGAAAACAGTTAATTTAAATGCAGCATTAGCCCAAACTCCTTCCCCACTAATTAGACCTATAAGCATTAGGGGAGTAAGAGGCTAATGTGAAGATAGTCAAAAGCACAATGCAAACAAATTAATGTGCAATATCTTTATGGCTGCTCCCAGGCTGCCTACTGGTAAATATACCCTATGCTGCAAAGAACTAGCAAACACATTTCCTGGCACGGGGATGGCTTGTTCCCAGGCTGAAGAAGGAGTTGCAAACAGTCAGAGATGAACAGGGAATAAGAGAAAAACACTTCAATAGGTGCACAGGTAAAAGGCACAGCCAAAGAGAATTATAACACACAGGATGTAGGGGACAGGGGTGCCAGGTAGGAGCACCAGAAATATGGCCAAACTTTGAAGCCAAGTGTCAAAAATATCTTGAGAAAGGGGGGGAGCATAGCAGGGGCCAGAGCCAGCGCACACTTGTGCAAATACACAAAAGTAAAGTTGGGAAGTTCAAGACCTTTATTTTATTTATTTCTTCACTTTTCAAAGATCTTACCACAATATACAAACTTAGACCCATTAGTGGTTTGTGCCACATTGTTTCAGTGTACAGCGCTAGTGCAAATACTTTACCTCTGATTGGTGGAGCTGACCAACAGCATTTTATGAGATTTGCTCCACGCTCCACAAAATTTCACCATTGTGGTAGAGTCAAATAGTTTGGCTTTAAAGACAATGTGAGGCTGCATTTCTTAAACTATCTCTAAATGTTCATTTAGTACTTATTCTTTATACTTCATTTCATTTGCAGCAAAAATATAAAAAACAAGCCCGTGTGATTTAATATGAACACATTTCCACCTTTCTGAGACTCATTCAAGTATTGTTTTCAGCCGAATATCAGCTACAATTGCTTATTTACTGCCTGACTTCCCCTTTTGCACTTGCTGGCTGGCTGGTAGCACTTTGGCAGATAACTGAAGGTTCACACCACCCACTTTCCTCGTGCTCTCACCCTCCCCGTCATTAGCAGTTATGCTAGCTAACATCACAGCTAACATTACAACACCTCAGCATGTTCCTGGGAGTGTTTTGCACTTTGAACACTATAGCCCGCAGATGTTTTATCCTGAAGTAATATGGAACATGGGGTTGGGGTGGTGGTGGTGGTGGTGGGGGGTAGCCTTTAAACTTATAAGAATGAAAAAGTGACTTAATTGAAAATATCAAATTAAATAAATATATAAATAAGCATAATTAACACTTCTGCACTGTAAACTCATTTTGAAGGCTCTCTTCAGAAAGTAACCCGAACTAGACCTTTTGTCTTTGCTCTCAAAACAAAGTTGTGCTCGCCTCTGTTGCCCTTTAGTCGTAAAACGACTCAGCTTTCCTTCATGTGCCCTCTGGGCGACCCTATCAGTGGGTCCAGTGGTATGTGTATGTGTGGGGGGGACGGGCATGTGGTCTCAGGAATGCCTGTCGGTGTGTGTGTGCAAATGCCTGGGGCAGTGTGCGGTGTCTCACGCTGTGTGAAAGAGCGCACGCACACCCATGCACATCTTAAGAGAACACGTGCACAAAAGCAAACATGTGCATACATGCACGCATGTGCAAATTATGCATTAGGATCATAAGTGAGAAAGTGTTTCAGGCAATTAGAGTGGGAAAAGTACTGCTGCACACTTGATTTGAAAGGAGCTCTTATTGTGAAACACTCTCACTGTGCTCTCATTGCTAAAGGGCACTGATAACCTCCCTTTTTCATTTTAAAAGGCTGAATTTCATGTTAAGAGTTTTAATTGCCATCGCTTTAATACTAAGACACTTAGAAGCACTGGTTAAAAAAATCTGTCCTATGCCCTTTTTCTCACATATATTGGTGCTCTTGATTTAATAAATGAAGTGACTTCTTCCTTTTAAAAACATAGCACTTATGTTAAGTGAGTGCACAGGCACCAAAAGAAACAGTACACCTTTTAATGTATCTTTTTTGACATCTGTCATGATGGAAGTGACACACTGCACACCCAGTGGTGTGTGCCTGTCAGATGTGACATGCAGTACACTAGTGATGAAATAAAATCATAAGCAAAACAGTGAGCCTCAGGGATTCAGCATTTACACTACAAATGCTAAAATTTATCAGTGAACAGTCAAGGCAGGTGATGAATTAGAGATAAATACAAGATATAAACCTTACAGTCATGACTAATGATGGACTGTTTCAAAATGTTTCCATTAATGACAAACTTGTCTCTCTACTTCTTACCTCTCACTTCTAGCAACAGAAAATTCGACTTGATCTAAATGGGAATATACACCTTTTGTATCTCTTATGTATTTCTTTGAGCAATAATAAATGTGTATTTGCTCACACCATAATTAATGTAAAACAGCGACATCCTGTGGTTGTTCACCATATTCATGCTGTTCAGCTGACCCTCTGGTGATTGACTTAAGATTAGGCAAAAGCTTACTTACATAGAAAATTTTATGTCCAGTTTCTTTTAGGGATTTATTTTATTCCTTCAAATAGCATAAATCTTCTGTTGATTTCTGCATTGGATCGAATTTTTTCCTCACAGGTTAAGCTGTGTTGGCTTGCTCAAATGCACTTACACATGCACAGCTAACTTACACCATTTGTATAATTCAGCAATCTGGAGAAAGTCATCCATGCTTTTTGTTCTCCTCACGTTTGACCAGGCTACTGCAGTGCACTTACCCTTTCCTTTTCTCATTTAATCATGCAGTAGTTCAGCATATTTCAGCCTCCCTTCTCACTCAAAAAGGGGCATCAATCCTTCAAGTCTCAACAATTACAGGGATATTACAGCAAGAATTTTAGAGCTAAATTCAAACGAGAAAATTATTTTATTGAAACAAAACAACATTTATCTAAAAACCCACTCTTGATTGTGGGGATTGTACAGTTACAGAGACTGTCGTCATTAAAGTAACAATTGATCCTCTTTTAGGAGCAGACAGGTGAAAGATCAGTTTCATTACTTTTACATCTTAGCGCAGTCAGTGACACTGCAGACCATGCAATTCTAATTAACTACTTCAACTTTGGGACTGGCATGAAGGTCACAGCACTTAATTGGTTCAGCTGATATAACACATTTTCTGTCACAATGGGAAATGCCACTTCTTTCTTGACATGCTGTACTCTGCAGGGCTTCTCTTTGTTGCAGGCTTCATTTTGCTTTCCATTTCAATGGTCTCATTAGGCCAAATAATCCATAAGCGCAGTAGTTACACACTTTTGATACCCAGATACACTAGACTCATATGGCAAGAACATTGTGGAGATATAAACTGGCAGATGTTCGGAGGAATTCAGCTTTTTAAAGACAGTCATACATTCGTTATTCTCCAGTTAATTCATTCAAAGAAATTAATTTGCACTTTAATCTTGTGAAGTTTGGACTGCTTTTAATGCTTACATCAACTTGTTGCTTTCTTATCTTTAGGTTGTTCAAAATGTAGCAGCTCTGTAGTTATGTAACAAGATCACATTATTCCAATTGTGGCTTTCGGCTGAATTTATTTTAAGGTTTTATTGATTTCTTTTGAAGCACAGCTGGATCTGGCCTAAAGCCACTGTTATAACAAAGTTGTGAATTCCCTATGAGTCAGTTGAAGAGCAGCAGATTCACATGCAGGGCCCCTTTTGTGGTCCCAAAAACAAGTTTAAGAGCAAAGGAAACCTGGCTATACCTTCAACACCCCTGGGTCTTGAAACAACCTGCCTTAGGCCAGGTTCTTCCTCCGCTATCCATACAGACACAACTACTGGTACTGCCAACACTCCTCCTGCTATCATATTTTTACTTCTATTACAAACAATTGTATATATATTTATAGCATACATTCTATTACATTTTCCTAATTAAAACCAAGGCATAATCACTATCATCACTACATGACTAGCATTAACTTTGTTGTTGTTCAGCATGGTTTCAACATTTTGTGACACCCGTTAGCCTCATTTGAGGATGGAACATCTGTCACTTTTGGATCCTAATCACGTATTTTCCATATTTCCACCAAATGAGTGCTTTCCACGGGAGCGAGCAGCACGCTAGTAAACATGTAATCTAAATAGCAGACACACAGCGATAATGTACCACACCTGGCAGACCTCTTATTACACAGCTCCATGTGGTGTACCTGCATAATGATCTATTTAAGGACAGAAATGCCAAATTGAGGCTGGCTGCGAGAGCTGGGAGGGGTGTGTGTCTTGGCGAGTGGTAGTGAGCGGTGGTGTTCTGCTGTTTCTGAAGCAAACAGATTGGGCATGTGAGCAGCATAAACACATAATTATGGTACTAGTTACAAACAAGCTGATGGTATTGAATTGCCAAAAAATTAGTGTGTGTGTGTGTGTGTGTATTTAATACAACCTGTATGTGTGTGTGTATGTTATCATGTTTTCCCATGTGAACATGTGTGTGCAAGTGTTTATGCATGTGGCGTGCGTTTCTGCCAACCCTAATGCATTACTGCGGTACAGAAAGTTTCCATCTCTACCTCGTTACCCCGTCGGACTGATGTTTGCATCTGGTGCACATGTTCAACATGACGCTGAGTGTATAAGCTTATTTAGGCCGAGCAAGCTTATAACGCTTACACCTCCTGCTTACTGGAAAGTGGATGTGGCACAATCTGCAGTTACAACCAGACAATCTAATTCCCTGTTATTAAATGCAGACTTCAAAATGCTCTTTAGCTGACAGCGCTACTATTACAGATTTGGAGGCTCAGCTGTAATGGCAACTTATGAGCTTACATGTCGGGCAAACAGGAGTTGTTTGATTGCTTCTAGCTGAAATCCAAATACCAGCTGAAATATTTGAGGTTGTGCTTAATTCAGCTTTCATCTTGAGTTCAGTAATATGCCGAAAGTGAAACAGTTCATCAGTTGCTTGTGTTTGATAAACCAAATTAGCAAAACATTCCCCAAGGCTGTCTCTGCACATAACAATTAAAAGTGTTTAAGAAAGTGCAGCTCCCCACCCAATTTTCTTTCCATTGTTTTTCCCTTCACATCCTGTGAGAGTGGGACTACTCAAAAAAAAAAAAAAAAAAAAGACAGACTTGTGGTAGCCATGGCAACGACATTGCCTGTCCTAACACCCAATATTTCTGATGCCCAGCTGTGTGACATGAATTCACAGAGGACACAGATGCACAAACACATACACACACACACACGCTCAAGTACATCAAATCGTCATTTTACTACCTCTTATTTACAAAATGCTGCCTTTTTTTCTACTTGAGCTCTTTTGAGTGACGTGTGACCACACAAAAACGGAAGTGTATCACATCTGGAAAATGTAAAATTGTACAATGTATCATGTCTGACATGGGTCATAAAAAAAACTGGTTGTATCTAATGGTAGAGTTAATAGATTTCAATCTGAGATGTCAGAAAGAGTTATGACGCATTAAACTGAAGGAGAGAAAACCACAGGAATATGTTTATTTGATTAATTTACAACAGGACAGATAATTACTCATGTCTAGGGAAACTTCACCACTAGACCATGGCAGAGATCCATTGCAATCCATTGCTCACTTTTACACCAGCATCTTACACATGTCTACCAGAATAGCTATGTATCCAATAGAAAAATTGATATCAAAACATAGAGGTGATCTTTTCCTCTGTGTCCCCGGGGAGGAGAACTTCATTTCTGTGATGAATTCAATTTCTTCCTTGCACACCTCTCTTCTGCCAAAGAAAAAAAAAGATGAGCAACATTCATTTTTTTTTAAAAGTGGAATGTACATACATGCAGCTCTATTAAATTGAATTGATTTGATATTGGAGGTACTCTGTGCTTTTATTTTGGAGCTTTGCTGACCAAGGCCACCCCCCACCCCCCAGTTCACAGTGAGTAAGATATGATTGCCAAGTTTCATGGCAAACCATCCAACAGTTCACTCAAAACTTCAAGTATCAACCTTGGGGTAGTGCTAGGGTCAAGAGATCACAAATTCATACTCTGGCTAACATGAATGGCTATTCAGTAGTTTTCAGGCTGGATCAAAGTGCTGGACTCACTGTCATGGCTAAAAACTTCTTCTTTTTTTTTTTTTTTTAACATTAGGAGTATATACACACACACACACACACATAAAGCCATTCATCCTTTTAAGCATATTCTAACAAATCTTTAAATGTGAAGGACACGCCCAGTGTTTTGCTCATACACTGGCACATACAAGAATTTTACAAACTTTAAAATGCAATCATGTACCCAAGCAAAAATGTAGACAAAGTAGACAACTGCTGTGCAGCCGACGATCCATCCTACCATCAGCAGAGCAGGAAAGAGTTTACGTGATGAAGCTGTTGGACGCACAACTGGAGAGACAAATATAGAAACAATAACAAAGTGTTGGGATGATGTGAAAAGATTTATTAAATTCAACTCTGGCTCATTTTATGTCTCAATCTTCTGGGTGGAATGTGGGTTTCTTACCTCCCTTGTTCATGGCACCTATCTCCGCTCTAATCTTTTTGTTGTGATGGGTGCAATGCCACGCTCCGTGCTGTGAAGAGTTGACGCTGGCATCCGGCATGGCAGGGTGGAACAAATCTGGTGGATTTGGGATTAAATCCATTCTTAGCCCGTCATTGGTCCCATTTATCTTTAGCCCATTCCCCTCTATTCAGCATTCAAAAAAGCATTATATTACTGACAGGAACTCAAACTATTCCCTCATCTTTTGGAGATGAGGCCATTCCCATTGCATACTTTTCTCTGTGGACCTGGTCCCAGCTGTCCTGGGCCTGCAGCTCCTCTTCCTGTATCCTCCTGAGGGAGCTGCTGCAGCTGGGGCTGACAACTTTGTCTCTTGAGAGATGTTTTGGGTTTTTTCATTTATGTCAATAGATCATTTTCGTAAATATCAGAGGTATGGAGAAACATCTCTTTATATATGTAATATAGAGGGGTAAATTATTGTTCTAGAGCAAAAACAAATGCTCGGTCTCCATTCATTTTCAGTTGAGCTCTGGAAATTTCCAGTAAACACTGAAAGTACACCTAGGCCTTGTGTGGTAGCAAGGTACCACAGAAAGCCGTGTACAAGCTTTACAGGAACTGACCAAGATACAAGAAACATGCTTATTCGCTTTCTTGCTGAGAGTGAGATGAGAGTAGGTGGTTACTGTCATCAGCCAGCTTAGCTTAGCGCAAAGACTGGAAATAGCTAACCTAACTCTGTTCAAGTAATAAAATCCTCCCACCAGTGCCTCTCAAGCACACTAATTAATACATGATATCTTCTTTTTTAAATCCATACAAAAACCAAAGTCTAAAATCAAGTTGCAGTTTTACAGTATGTAAATTACTACCCACTCATTGACAACTTGTCCTTGCCAGGCTAGCTGTTTTCCATTGTTTCTAGTTTTTGTGCTAAACCACTATAGTGTAGCTTTTGAGCCCAGCTTCGTACAGAACATGCAAATATGAGAGTGTTATCAGTGCTCTCATCTAACTCTCGACAAGAAAGCACTTTTTTTCCTCCAGAATGCACAAAAAGTATATTTCCAGAACTATCTCTTTAAAGGCTAAGGAGAGGTCAGACACGAGAAGAGGAGAGGAGCAGTAATTACTGGGGGCTCTTTACGGACCAACAAAGGCTGAAGGAGGAGAGCAGAGGAAGAGGGAGATCATCTGGTCTAGAAAGCGGAGAGCACAGTAAGACCGTGAGGAAGGGAAGAAAGCGAGAACGGAAAAGAGAGGACACTTCACGGTATAATTGGATGAACACTTGTCACTGCTCCTGAAAATGACAGCTCTCTCTTTCTCCCTCTAACCCCTCTCATCTTTAATAGGCCTCTCTAATCTATTCCTCCTGCTAATTGTACATCTCCACAAGCACCCTCACATGCCCACATATAGCCCATCATCAGTATGGTGAGATTTGAGGGATATGGGGTCAAATTGATGGTATAATTTTATGGAATTACTCTGCTATGATTGAAGAGCGTGGTTGTTGATGACCATCAAAAATCCAGAACTTACTCATGTGTTTTGTATAATCTTTGAAAATAAGTGCAGTGATGAGAGAAAACATAATAATGCATATAACATAAGCTACAGTGGCTCATATTAAGATATGAGAAATTACAGTTGCATCATCTATTTTGAAACAGCTATCCCTGTTGATCTGAATGAAACACCAGTTTTTTTTTTCCACAACCGTGATAACTCCAAATTACTGTAGCTTCTATTCTCTCCCTTCAATAACAAACTAATTTTCTCCTCCTGCTAAGCCAGAATCTGATTCCTCTCCCTTGTGGCAGTGGTTGCTGTATATCAGACACAGCGTCTTCCTCAACCTTCCTTTGGTGTGGCAAGATATGACCCCTGACCACAGCTCAGAGCAAGTATCCTTCTGTGTTTCTGAGGTATGAGTGAGCGTTTTGAGCAATAAAATAGACTGTAACACTTTTGCAAAATATGTTGTACAGCTGTTGGTTTGCATTCTGTTTCATCAACAGAAAAGAAAGGTCACAAATTCTCTCCACAGGATTTAGTGTTTTTTTTAATTTTTTATCTCTTTCTACCGTAGTCACTTTCATCGGGCTGTTTTTTCATGCTTATGTCCTGTGTTAACTAATCAGTGCTGTTTATACTTTGTCTTTCAATTTGGATTTCCCTCACTGCGGTCCTATCTTCCAAGTGATGCATATCTGTGCTCTGCTCCTCTGCTGCCTTGCTGGGATGATCCAGTGGGTATATGGAGGGGAGCCCTGTCGACTCATGGTAAAGTCGACTCCTGGTAGCATTTACAAGGCAGGAGATGTGGTGATAGGGGGCCTGTTCCCCATTCATATGAAGGCACCGCAGCCGGAGTTGGATTTTCGGAGTGAAGAGGTTAACGCCTCCTGTGAAATGTAAGATTTTGAAGAGATTAATTCTTTCTGTTCCTGAACATGTTTAACCGAACTAAGTCGATTTTTAATACATGTGTCCTGACTTCTGATGTTCATCTTTCCTCCTATTATTTTCCTCTGTACAGTTTCTATCAGCGAGGTTATCGCTGGCTTCAGGTCATGATCTTTGCAGTGGAGGAAATCAACAACAACTCGCATCTCCTGCCCAACTTCACCCTTGGCTATCTGGCAGCTGATACTTGCCTGGCAGAGAGCACCACTCTGTTAGCAGCCCTGGCTATGGTGTCTGGACAGGAAGTTCATCTGGCAAACTCAGAATGTGGATCTGTGCCTACAGTGCCAGTGATTGTCGATGATGCTCGCACTTCATCCTCTATTGTTGTTGCAAACACCCTCGGGGTGTTTGATATACCCATGGTGAGGATAAGTGATGTGTTGCAAACATAATGACAATGCATGTGCTTGTTGGTTTTGTTATGAATGACATCTAACACTGTATTACAGTATTATATGTCTCTCCTCTGTTCTTTCACGCTTGTGTTTGGATTGCGCAGTGTTACACTGCTGCTTCACAGCAGGTGTCACGCCTCAATAGCTCTGGTCTGTGTCTAGTTTTAAAGTTTGTGTTATGAGTGCTCTCTGACTGCTTCTGTATATTTTAGGTATTATAGATGCACTTGCAGTTGACTTTGATCAAAGCAAAAATTGGAGCTGATTCCCGGTCACTGAACAGTTGCTGCTCCCTGCTACATAGTGAAGATAAATGTAGAGAATAAAGTTTTATCTCTGGGGCTACTTTACTATAACTCAGCTTATATGTTTGACCCGCTTTTCTTATTACTTTTTTCTGTCCTCTTGTCTCTAAACTGTAATAAGTTATATTCTTCACAGTGTTTGGTCAGCCCCTGTGAGTGTTTGAGTGATAAAGAGGAGGTATCCGCTTTTTCTCCGCAGACCATGCCTGCCGCCAAGGGCCATGGCTGTTGGCCGCCTGATGGGGGTGGACCTGCGGGCCGAAACGCGACGATGACTGGTGATCTGGATCCAGATGTTAATTACGTCTCAGGGAACCCCAAGTGTGTGTTGCCTACCATGAAGTGAGATCAGAGGTACCGTAATGCTTCGGCTCTTCCTTGCGTCACTACATATCCTGTCTTTTTTCTCTCTTTCTGAATCTGTCTGATTCTAAATATCTCTTTTGCGCCCAAGGGCTATTCAAAGACAGTGATAAAAGGATTGTTGAAACTATCCAGAACCACTGCCAGAGTTGTGGTGACATTTCTTATAGGTTGTGATGCAAGGTTGTTATTTAACTTACGGCTGTAATTTTTAATTAGACACAGATATTATGAAGAGTAGATGCATCCACTTGGTGCATATACACCCTGCTTCTCATCCCCTTTGTCAGGTTTTAATGGATGGCAGTACAGGAACATAAATAGATAAGCAGGATTACAATGATGCTTAACATGTATGTCTGTCTCAGTTCCCACACTTTCTGGGCTTGGCTGGGGACAACAGGGTTTGCTGTGAGGAAGGCTGATATTCCTGGACTGGGAGCCTTGACTTTGTTAATCCAGCCTGCGACCTTCTTGAAGGAACCTGGGAAACAGGCTTGATGCTCTTAGTGCTGGTCGGGAGGGACATCATGCTCAGGCTCAGAGGTCCTAGGTGAGCAAGACTGATAGAAAAAGAGCCAAAATCTTTCCATCATTTGACATGTATTCGTTTTTTGCTTATTTATTCTCTGTGATGAGTCACTTCAGGCATTGGGAGAGTGTACACGGATATTCCAGCTAGATTCACTTATAATGTGTACAAAGCTGTGTACTATCGCCCATGCAATAAAAAGACATGCTGGCCTGTGAGCCTGGAAAAGGTCCTTCCCAGACGGCCAGTGCCCTGATGTCCAGAGGCTGCAGCCTGTTCAAGTAAATTAAATTCTACGATCTTTAGATGTCACAAATTTCATCATTTTCAGAAGTGATATGAAACAACCTTTTTCTCTCTCTCAGATAGCCCACTACCTGCGAGAAGTCAACTTTACAACACCTTTGAAGGAATGGATGAACTTTGACGAAAACGGAGACCCACCCGCTTCATATGATATCATCAACTGGCATGTGACAGCTCAAGGGACAATAGAGTTTGTCACTGTTGGTCATTTTGTGTCCTCTCAGGGGTCAACTTTTCACATTGACGTGGACAGAGTAGTGTGGGGAGGAGGCAGCAGACATAAGGTGCCTGTCTTTTTTTTTGTTAATAACAAGTCTCTTTTGTAGTTACCCAGAAATTCAAGTGTGTGTTGCTTCTAAACTCTCTGTATTTGCCTGATCCTAGATGCCTGTGTCTGTATGTAGCAACCCTTGCCCTCCTGGTACAAGGAAAGCTGTGCAGAAGGGGAGACCTGTGTGCTGCTTTGACTGTCTGCCTTGTGCTGAGGGAGAAATCAGCAATGAAACAGGTACTTTAGACTTTACATTTGAGTTGTTTGAATAAATGCATATGAATAACTGGGGTTTTTCTTCCACTGCATATAAGCAATCAGAACACATAATATGCATAAATAATGTCTGACCAGTCGTTGTAGGCCCGGTCTTGTCTAACAACCCTTCGGAGGCCTTGCAAAATTTCTTGCCATTCGTGATGAGCACTAGTGATTAGAATTCATCTTTACAGTTGAAAACCCCTTATATTTATCATATTAAGATTAAGGTGGAATGTGGAGTAAAACCAGAAAAAAGAAGCCTCTTAATGCTGTTTATGCTCCTTAGCAATAAGTAAGGGGTTTAAAAACAAAATCCATATAAATTTTTACTGGTCTGCTAGTGATTGCATTTGTAATTCCTTAACAACCCCAAAATCCTAAACTCACTGAAACTACCACCATCACTATTACTACTACTATTAAATATAATAATTTGCTATAATAATATATTGTAAATAAATGTTAAATGGTCCAAATCTCCACTTGTGGCAGATTTTATCCATTTCTCTCTCCATATTTTATGAGAGATGGTCCTAAGCTTAAGGTTTGAAGTCTACCGTATGTTATTTAATGTAAAGAAAAGAGTAAACACATCTGCTATCTCCCTCTCTCTTGTCATCGCTCTCTCTCTTTGTCTCTTCACAGGATCAGTGGAGTGTATTCGGTGTCCTGAGCGTTTCTGGTCGAACTCAAACAACACATTCTGCGTTGCCCGGCAGGTGGATTTCCTTTCTTACAACGACACCATGGGAATTGTTCTCTCCATCCTCTCAGCTATTGGGGCAGCACTGACAACCGCTACATATGCCACCTTCCTTTACCACCGACACACACCGCTGGTAAAGTATAGCAGCATCTCAGGTGATGCTGAATCACATTTTAGAGAGTACCCTGAGTAGTTTCATCATGTGAAGAGAATAACTTTGTACAGATATTACAGTTTCCTAGAAATTAAATTATAATAAGTATAATCATATTCAACACAACTTCTCCCTGTGTCTCCTCATTTCAAAAATCCTTCCCCCGTTTTAAGGTGCGAGCCAACAACTCAGAGGTGAGCTTTATGCTCCTGCTGTCTCTCAAGTTGTGCTTCTTATGCGCGCTTGCTTTCATTGGGCAGCCACTGGCTTGGTTATGTATGTTAAGACATACGCTGTTTGGAATTAGCTTTGTGCTGTGTATCTCCTGCCTGCTGAGCCGCACTGTGGTGGTCCTGGTGGCCTTTCGATCCACACTGCCAGGGGAGAACCTGATGCGTTATGTTGGTCCTG